>VXBJ01001759.1:1337833-1420466 GCA_013400055.1 Nycticryphes semicollaris
GGAGGGGGGGAGGGGGGGAGGGAAAGCAGTGAACCCCATACCTGCTGCAGACGGGGAGGACAGCAGAACTGAGCAGGGCATCCTGACCTGTGCGACAAGGCCCAGCTCTGTTGGCATTCGCTCTCATCTGCCTGCACTGACAGCCGTTTGGTCACTGCATCCTCAGAAAATCATGTGTGAACCTGAGCCCCTGCCAAGGGACAAAGTCACCAGCAGGATCACTTCTTCGACAGGGAGGGACAGAGAAATAATGTCACCCACGCTTTGTGCTCTCAACTCCAAGTTATTTTAACAGTTAACTAAGACCCTCCTCTACATGCTGTTCGTGCTAACAGAAGGCACTAACTGACCTGTCACTTTTTCTTCAGAAATTCAACTATTACTCACTTTAAGTGTTCCTGGAACATGCACTTGTAGCCTTTCTGGAAATCTGTATAACTTCTCTCTGTTTGTATGGAATAGCACTGCTGCTACAAACTCTGCAGAGCTGAGAATTATGCATTGTGCCTCTCTACCTCAAATCTAAAACATTTCATTTCTGCCCTGTGTGGGCTCAGTTTCGTAATCAGCCAGTTGGTTTCTCTACTTCTTGAACTACAGTTTCAACTAGATTACTGCAATTTTTATTTCCAACTTCTAATATAACAACGTAGTCAATATGCGAAGCCCTAGTTTGACAGCCAGGCCCCACAGTGTAGTCTTTCTTTCCTTCTCTGAAGCTGTCAGAAAACATCCTGTAATTCCAAGGAAGGGAGATGACCCCAGTAACATTTGAAATGTGTTGATGCTGCAGGAAGATGTGTCAGTATTTTATACAAGTAACTGGTCAGGTTTTATGAAGCTAATGCCAGTAATACAATTCCCAAAACACCATACATGACCAAAGGAAAATTTTGCTGTTTTAAAATGCAGACATAGAACAAAACTGTAGAATCACAGAGTAATTTAGCCTGCAATGGATCTAGGCTGGTCAGGTAGTCCAGCGTCCACTCAAAACAGAGACAACGTCCAAATAACATTAGGTGGCTCAGGGCTTTCAGAATGCTTTTTTAGTAATTCTTGTTTCTTCTGTTCTCTGACCCTGAAATAACTATTCCACATCTTGCCTAACACCTCTGCAGGAAAAGGGTACTATATGGGCCTCTGGGCTCTGTGGCCCTCCCTCCCCATTCCACCTCAACAATTTCAGCTTCTTGTCTCCCTCTTTGTCTCTTCTCCATACTTTCTGGGCACGAGGGAGAGCTGCCCAAGCTGGGACAGGGCTGAGGCTGGGCTGAGTGGGGAGTAGCGCTAGAAAGCAAGTGGGAGAAAAACCATGACTGGGGAGAATTACTCATATCATTGGAGAATTATTAATATTGCCCCATGCCAGTGTGAATGATGGATGATACAGAGGGACTTCTAGCCATCCAGAGAGACCTGACAACTTGAGAGGCAGGTCCATGTGAACCTCGTGAGGTTCAACAAGGCCAAGTGCATGTGGGTCTGAGCAAGGCCAAGTGCATGCGGGTCTGGGCAATCCCAAGTACAAATGGGCAGAGAATGGATTGAGACCAGCCCTGAGCAGAAGGATTTGGGGGTGTTGGTTGATGAGGAGCTCAACATGAGCCAGCAATATGCACTCACAGCCCAGAAAGGTAACTGTATCCTGGGTCGCATCAAAAGAAATGTGGCCAGGAGGGTGAGGGAGGTGATTCTGCCCCTGCTCTCCACTCTCAGCACTTTCTGGAGTAGTGTCCAGTTCTGGAGTCCTCAACACAGGAAGGACATGGACCTGTTGGAACAAGTCCAGCGGAAGGCCACAAAGATGTTTAGAAGGCCTGAGAACCTTTTCTTGTGAAGACAGGCCAAGAGAGTTAAGGTTGTTCAGGCTGGGGAAGAGAAGGCTCCAAGGAGACCCTATAGCAGCCTTCCAGTACCTAAAGGGGCCTGCAGGAAAGATGGGGACGGACTCTTTATCAGAGAACATAGTAATAGGATGAGAGGTAACAGTTTTAAATTGAAAGAGGGGAGATTTACAGTAGATATGAGGAAGAAATTCTTTCCTGTGAGGGTGGTGAGACACTGGAACAGGTTGCCCAGGGAAGCTGTGGATGCCCCATCCCTGGAAGTGTTCAAGGCCAGGCTGGATGGAGCTCTGAGCAACCTGGTCTAGTGGGAGGTGTTCCTGCCCATGGCAGGGGTGCTGGAACTAAACGATCTTTAAGGTCCCTTCCAACTATAAATATTCTATTATTATGTGATTAAAATCCCCAATTGTTTCCCTAATGATATGGGACACAGGGAGCAGCGAGCCCTGCAGGAGGCTGGGAACTGGGGCTTGAACTGAGTTCATTAGTTGAGTAGGGGTCACAAACCCCCCCGGGCTGTCCCGCCGCGTCCCCGGGGCTGGACGTCAGCCTCCCCGGACCGGACCTCAGCCTCCCCGGGCCGGACTTCGGCATCCCGGGGTTGGACCTCAGTGTCCCCGGGCCGGCGGCGGGTGCGAGAGACGCTGCAGCGCTGCCTGCCCGTCCTCCACCCCCGGCCGTGTGGAAGGATGCGCTGGGCCGGAAGCACTTCGGGCAGGCAGTAATGCTCACACAGCCCGCTAGACGGTGCCGTCCTAAAAGCTGAAAAAAACCCACCCCGTTAAAACACCAAATCTGCTTTTTCTGCGAGCTGACCAACGTGTGCACCGGAGACCCGCCGCTGAGCAACGGGAAGAACGCCCGCGGCCGTAGGAGGACCGGCCTTGCCGCCCCTTTGGCCGGAGGTCGCCACCCGAGCACCCACCCGTGAGACCTGTCCCACTGCAAAAATGCCCCTGCTCCTGCCCCAGCAAGCCCAGGGATCCTGGGGTAGCCCCAGAAGCAATGCCAGTCCCATGCAACAGCATATGGGATAGCTGGGTTCATGCTTTCTTAGAGAGTGCCAAATTCAATCAAAAAAAAAAAAAAAAAAACAATTCCATGTGTAAAATGCAAAATTTCCAAGGAAGCGCTGCTGTATTTTGTCACAGGGTTGTGTTTGTGTACCATGGGGGTGAGCACAGCCCATGCTAAAGCCATCAAAGCTCAAACACCTTGTAGGGTGCAGAGCGCAGCCCAATACGTGGCCCAGCCCTTGACACAGGGGAAGCCAGCTAGCACCAACCACGTGAGGAGATGCCCAGGCTGTCCAGGTGTAGCAACACACCTCCTGGCATCTTAGCCCATGTGTCTTCAAGCTGACAAAATGAAGGGTTCTCGCTCCTCACAGAGGAACTGGCTCCAGGGCAGCGAAAGGATCTCACCTTCTCCTGACAGCACCTCAGATCTGTGAGCACATGAAACAAGGTTATCAGTCGTGTCATGCCACATATTTCCCACTTGGCACCAAACAGGCACGCCAAGGTGTAGCATAATCCTGACCCAGACGAAGGCCCCTTGCTCCCTTCTCCCCTGAACCAGGCTGTCTGGAGGAGCTATGCTTCCTGGGGCATATTGCATCTCTTTCTCAGTGGAAACTCCACAAGGAGTCCCAGGAGACATGCTGCCCTGGGAAAGGCATCAGAGAGCCAGAGAACACCACCTGAGAAAGAAAATGGGAGGATTAGTCACCCAAATTGCTACTCCCATGAGGCACAACCCATGTGTCTCAGGCAACATTTTGGAGCAAAAATGTTCAGGGTGGGGAGGGAGGGATGAAATAAACAAAAAAAAAAAAAACAAAAACAAAAGAAATATTTGTCCGGTGGTATTCCTAGACCTTCAGAAGATGTGCCATCATCACTGTCAGTGAAACCTCCCAGAGCAGGAATTAGGGAGCCTGTGTATGGCAGCACTGTCTTGGAAATGCTGCAGTTTATTCATCAGGTTCTTTTTGCTCGTATTTGGCACTCTAAGAAAATATATATTATTTACACAAAGCTTAACCAAGTTATATTAATATTGTATGCTTTTATGTGGTGTAAAACTCTTGCATTTTTATAAGTATGCAATGCATAGAAACAGTTGTACCACACATCGGTCCCAGGTACAGTGTCTCCCTGTTGTCCACAACTCTGAGTTGCTCTAGTTAGTGAGCTCAGAGATTGTAAATAGGAGACCGCCTCTTCATCAGCCCCCAAAATTGCTTTTGGCAAACTGGGAAAGCATTTGGCAAATTGGGTCATACTCACTAACAGTCTGGCGATGACCAATACTCAACTGTTGTAAATGAAGTGCTCACCCAAAGCCAGTACTACTGAAAGGTCCAATTGGAAGATCAGGCCCCACGGCTTTGTCTAAAAGCAAAACTTTCTGTAATTTAATGGAATTCAATTAACAAACTGAATTAATTAAACCAGTGCAAATCCCTGAGCAGGCCATCTTAATCTGCTGTGTCTTAAGGCTTGTTTACAGACAGTTTCATGCTGCATTGACCATTTCTGTATAGCTTCTTTATATCAGTGTAACTCATCTGAGGAGAGACCTCATTATATCACACCAGGGGATGCCCTGATTTAGCTAGAGAGGTTTCCAAACAGAGTTAATGAAAACAACACAAGCATTGTGTGTCTGAATTCAAAAAACTACCCCTTTAATTTAAACTAAACTAGGTTTAGACAAGTTAAGATGGCCCCTAAAATTGTGCCGGTCTTAAATCATGCATATACTTTAACCTTCTCCAGTTGAGAAACAAACAGTCTCACTATTAAGTGAGACTACAGGACAAGGCGTGCATTAGTTCTAAGCTGCCATGCGTAGGCTCTGAACGCAGGTAACACGTTAACTTAAGCTGAGTGTCATCAGCACAGTGTGGTTACAGCACAAACACCCTGAGAATAAGGCAAATTCTGCATGTCTCCTTATTTTAAATCATCCACATGCTCACCTCAAACCACTTGCAGTTCATTGCTGAAAGGCGTTGTCATCACGCAGCAGCACTACCTCTTATTTTTCCTCCCTTGGGGCATTGCTCCACCATCACGCTCTGACAGCCATAAGCCACTCCATCCAGCAGAACCAGGTAGGGATTAATGCGGAACCACATTTGCTTTACTGAATTCAGCCTCTTCCAGCATGGGCACAAGCTAAATGTGCCTGAATGGTTTTGGCACCAAAGGTACGAGATGGTCTTCTTAAGTTCCACGTGACTGCATACCCCGACGAGAGACACCATCCCCAGACAGAGGCCTGCCTTACAGTGAAGAGCTGCATAGCTGTGTTGCTTCTGGAGAGATTGGAAACTACAGAAAATCACTGCCTATAGAACACTTTTTTTCACTTTTGTTAACCTGACTTGAGTACCAGACTTCAGGCCTTTGCTCCTGGCTCTGCCCCCAGCTCTCCACATGGCCCTAATCCCCCACTGTGACTTGGCTACTCTTCTGCATTTTTGTCTCTCCTGTACTTGGAAGTCACAGGTGTTTTGGGGCAGGGACCAAAATTTCCTTGCAGATTTTCAAGCCCCAACTGTATCACACCCTGAACAGCCTGGTATGACCTCAGAGCTGATCTGTTGTGAACAGCAGGTTGGACCAAGAGATCTTCTAGCTTGAGCTATCCTGTGATGCTGTGATTCACAGCAAATAGCACATGGAGTCAGTGTGGGGTTGAGAAAAAGGGGTTGGAGATAGGTTTCAAATAAAAAATGTTTTTGGTTGTAATATCATCCTTGCTACAAAAAATACCTTCTGCATTCTAAAATATCTGGAATTCATGAAACTAAATGGGAAAGTCTACCAGGACATTCAAGAAAGTTATTTATCTCACAGAATATTTTGGGGAGGAACAGTAAATGAACAACAAATTCTGTCTTCTGGGAGTTCAGGCCAAAGCTTTCAAACTTGTCTGTTAGAGTTTAAACTTGTCTGTACAAAGACAGAAAAATGAAACTACAGCTGCTTCAGCTAAGTGCAGATTAGGCCATAAATGACACAATCATGAGGGTCAGAGGTTATCTCCTGTATACAGCTTCCTCCTTTACACAATCAATTTATTTCCTCTGAAGTCTCAGAAGAATAGTATCAGTAACCATAGCAGCACTAAAACATAAGTATCATTTTTAGCTTCATGATGTAGGCTGCATAAAATAAGTGAACACATTTTGAAAGTTTCCGTCACAACCTACATTAATTTTTCATGGGTTTATTTTAATAACAAAACATGTGTCCGGGGTTTTTTTAGTTGTTCTTAAAATTTTCATTGAGTGATGATTGGTTTACATTCATTGTAGCTCACAGTGAGGAAGTCAATGGAGCATGAGCTCTTCTGCCTCCCACTGTAGCTGACTCAGCACCGAGGAGATAATTTCAGTCCCCTACCCTTATCTTTTCTGGATGCAAAGAAGAGTTCGAAAACCTTGTTTCAACCCGTGGAAGAGGTCCAAATGCTATTTCTGAGCACTGCATTGCCAGCCAGCCCAAAAGGTCCCATATACCTGAATCAGTGTCTTCCTGCCAGTCCTCCCTCAGCTAGAGGACAGCTTGGGTCCAAGCATGAGTGCCTGTCCTGAGGGCCCTAAGGCATCAGGACGTAGCCAATCAGACCACAGCACTGGGGACCTCTGCACCATGTCCCCATTGTGCCTGGTGCACAACTGGCCCTGCCCATCACAGCACTCACCTGAAAGGAGCCCATGCAGTAGGATACCCATCACAGCAACCTCTAAATCCCAACAAGCTGGACACACTGTCTCCAGGAGATCAGGGATGTCAGGGCCCAGCCAATGCTTATGCAAAGGAGTGGAGGCCACCAGAGAAGGTTGCAGCACAGACCTTCATCCTGAGTGGAGCTGCAGAGGTGATGGGTCCTTACAGATCCAGAGACTGTCCTGCAGGGATCTTTCCTGTCCTGAGATATGGGACATATCAATGCGTGCTTGTTATTGTGATCCCCAGCCAGGTCAACTTTCAGAATTACCATATTTACCTTCAGGAGATTAAATAAAAGCAAAATAATATATCAGCAGTTCTGGCTGATCAGGGAGGTCCCAGCTGATGTGCCACCCATCTACAAGAAGAGCTGGAAGGAGGGTCTGAGCAGCTACAGGCCTGTCAGTCTGACCTCAGTGCTGAGGTAGGTTATGGAACAGATCACCTTGAGTGCCATCACATAACATGTGCAGGACAGCCAGGTGATCAGGCCCAGTCAGCATGGCTTTATAAAAGATGAGTCCTGCTTGATTAACCTGATCTCCTTCTATGACAAGGTGACCCATTTAGTGGGTGAGAGAAAGGCTGTAAAAGATGTCTATGTAGACTTTAGTAAAGCCTTGGACACCATTTCCCACAGCATTCTCCTGAAGAAACTGACTGCTCATGGCTTGGAGTGGTGTATGCTTCGCTGGGTAAAAAAAACTGGCTGGATGTCTGAGCTCGAAGAGCGGTGGTGAATGGAGTTAAATCCAGTTGGTGGCTGGTCACAAATGGTGTTTCCCAGAGCTCACTATTGGGGCAGGTTCTCTTTAATATCTTTANGGGTGAGAGAAAGGCTGTAAAAGATGTCTATGTAGACTTTAGTAAAGCCTTGGACACCATTTCCCACAGCATTCTCCTGAAGAAACTGACTGCTCATGGCTTGGAGTGGTGTATGCTTCGCTGGGTAAAAAAAACTGGCTGGATGTCTGAGCTCGAAGAGCGGTGGTGAATGGAGTTAAATCCAGTTGGTGGCTGGTCACAAATGGTGTTTCCCAGAGCTCACTATTGGGGCAGGTTCTCTTTAATATCTTTATCAATGATCTGGACAAGGGGATCGAGTGCACCTTCAGTAAGTTTGCAGATGACACCAAGTTAGGTGGGAGTGTTGATCTGTTTGAGGGTATGATGGCTGTATAAAGGGATCGGGACAGGTTGGACGGATGGGCCAAGGCCAGTGGTATGAGGTTCAACAAGGCCAAGTGGCAGGTCCTGCACTTGGTCCATGCAGCACTACAGACTTAGGGAAGAGTGGCTGGAGAGCTGCCTGGCAGAAAAGGACCTGAGGGTGTTGGTTGACAGGCGGCTGAATATGAGCCAGCAGCTGGCCTGGGTGGCCAAGAAGACCAACAGCCTCCCCTGTGCTTGGTACTGGTGAGGTCACACCTCAAATTGGAACAGGCTGCTCAGGGAAGTGGTTGAATCACCAACTCTGGAGGTATTTAGGAGATATGTAGCCATGGTGCTTAGGGACATGGTTTAGTGGTGGAGTTGGCAGTGTCAGGTTTATGTTTGGACCCGGTGATCTTAAGGGTCTTTTTCAACCTAAATAATTCTGTGATTCTGTGATTCTATAATTCTATGAAAAGAGTTTCTTTTTACAAAATAAAAGCCTCTTTAGTCAGTTAATTAGACAAGTACATTGAAGAAAAGAAAAACAAAAACATAAAGCAATGAAGCAATGTGAAGCAATGAATATTTTAGACAGCTGAGGAGAAACACCAGTCTTCACAGTGCAGAATCACTGAAAGACTTGACTGGACCGAAACTGGAAAAGAACAAACTGAATGAAATCCTGTGAGGTCCTGATGTGCTACGGCTTTTATGCAACTAAAAGACATTTGCTCCATTTCACAGAATCATAGAATCATTGAGGTTGGAAAAAATCCTTGAGACCATCAACGCCACTCTACAAAGTCCTCCCCTACACCATGTCCCCCAACACCACATCTAAATGACTCTTAAACACATTCAGGGATGGGGACTCAATCACCTCCCTGGGCAGCCTATTCCAGTGTCTGACCACTCTTTCTGGGAAAAATTCTTTCCTAATATTCAGCCTAAACCTACCCTGTTGTAGCTTGAAGCTAGTCCCTCTCGTTCTATCGCTAATTACCTGTGAGAAGAGACCAGCACCAACCTCTCTATAATGTCCTTTCTAGTTGTAGAAAGCGATGAGGTCTCCCCTCAGCCTCTTCTTCCTCAAACTAAACAGTCCCAGCTCCTTCAATCGCTCTTCATAAGACCCTTCACCAGCTCCGTTGCCCTCCTCTGCACTTGGACCAGCACCTCGATATCTCTCTTGTGTTGAGGTGCCCAAAACTGGACACAACACTCAAGGTGTGGCCTCACCAGTGGTGAGTACAGGGAGAAACACATCTCACATGTCATTCAAGAAGGAAAGGCTATTAAATGATAGTACAGCTATGACCTGCCCAAAACATGTAACATGATACTTCCCCACCTCTGGCAAGAAATTTAGTAATTACCGCAGAGGATTCAGAAGTCTTTGCAATACCTCTATATCTACAGCTTAATTTTTCCCCATTTTTTAATGAGTTATTAATCCATGAGCAAATGTGCTCCTTGATCCTCAGCAACTTATTGAGAGCATTCAGTGATGGATCTTCCTGAAAGCCTTCTGGAAACTCAGTTACCTGAACCAGATTGCCTTAGATCCCATGCTCACTGGCTCTTAGCTATAAACTCTACAGAAGATCTCTACAGAAGTCCATGCTTATGTATGTATCTGCTGATCCTCCTCATTAATGTAGTTTCCTTCAGTTTGCTGAGGGTAGCTGTAGAATCCATGTGGAAAATCAGAGCCATGTTTGCCAGCTTGTCTGTCATTAAGGCAGTTTCAATCAACAGGACATTCATAACAACTTACTATTTAGCAACTTCAAAATGCCCTTTAAATTCCTCCACAAAGACTAAGCAGCTTCCACTGATTTAAGCACTACGTTGTAAACCTTTCCCTACTAATTTTAGAGTAGAGAAGCCCTGAGCAGCCTGGTCTGATCTCAGGCCTGACCCTGCTTTGAGCAGGAGGCTGAACCAGAGAACTCCTGACTTCTGGAGTTTTTATACATGGCAAGTTTGTGTTTTGAGTTACACAGTTATATTTATAGACCTGATTTGACTCTTAGAGCTGGGAAGACATTCTTTTTTTTTTTTAATATCTTTTTCCTAAGTGTTACGATATATCCATGGTTTTTGTTTTTTTCTTTCCAGTTCTGAGGTGTCTGCTACATCAATTTCCAAATTTAAAAGCAAGCATATTTATTCTCCAATTTCAGCTTTTAAAGTGCTCACATTTCAACAAAAGCACATACCCCTTGATACAGTTACCATTCTATGATTCTATGACAAGTGTTAAATATGCATAATATCTTTTTATCATTTCTTAAATCACAGCCTTTCTGAAATGTGGCACCGGGAGCATTTCAGCAAAGATGGCAAAGGCAAAGGGCAGACCACTGTGCAGCTACTCCCTACAAGTCTCTGTAGAGGTCTACAGGTTCTCCCACTGTTACATCCAGTTGGCATCACAAACCCAGTAATCTACATGCTTGACAACCAAAGTATCTTGTATTTTAACTTGCCTCTCCCCACCCATGGGGATGGGATTCCCCATGGCACTCTCAAAGGAGTACTCCCAGTGTAAGTGGGTACAGGGTCCTCACTGGGCAGAAGGGGTCTGCCTACAGGATAATTTTCCCCTCTTGCTGCCTTTCTGCCATTAGACTCTTTTCTTCTGCAACAGCCTGGGTCTACTGACCCATAAGTTAGATTTTTCTATTATTTGCATCAAAGTCCTGATAACGAGCCTTTCCCATTATTTCCAGCTTTAGTTTGCCACTAAAATAGCTTTCTTTTCCCCCCCTTAGCCTCACTAGAGAGCAGTTTGTACTGAACTGAGCCCCTTTTTTCCCAAATGGAAGACTTCTTGCTTCTGATAAACTAGGATCCTCCACAGGGATTTAAATCTGCAGTACAATGAAAGTCAAACTGTATCAATTACGTGTTATCCTACAGAAGACTGTTCATGTATCTGAACAAAGAGACTGTGACAAAGCCCTAGAAGTGTTTATCAGATTTGAGAGATTGTATAACAGCAAGAGGTGGTGAACAGTGGGTAGCATTTATATGTGTCCTGTGAATCATAAGCTTCTTCAAACTAGGGTTTAACACTGGAAAATAATCCTAAAAGTACTGTCTGCTGTTCTTCAGAAACAGGGAAGGGGCTTTCTTCAAACAGACAGCTACAGACCCTGTTATTTCACCAAAGAAATGGGTGAGAGAAAGGGAGAGAAGGGAAGAGGGACAATTATTGTAAGGCATTGTGAAGATGATAAGAAAAATATCTTGGACCTAAGGGGCATACAGACCCATTATCTTGTCAAGATGCTGTCAGGTTGTGTTGAGTTTGGGAAGTTCATCTCCACGATCAAAGTCTCCAACCACAAAAAAGCTGCAAGAGTGTCTCCATTGTGTGCCTGCTGGTCGGGCATTCATCTCCCCTGGGTGATGCCAAGGCTCATTCTCACATACCAGTGCAGGACATCAGGCTCAGTGGGTGGCTTTGCAGCCTAAAGCCTGACTCCTAGTTAGCCTGTACAAAAAGGTATGCCTATGAACAATTGTATTCTCTGTGGTATTGGTTCCTTTGTGATAAAAAAAAAAAAAAAANGAAAAGAACAACCATAAACTTTCCATTATTACAAATAGAAAATTGCTGAATATTATGTGGGAAAGTTGTTTCATTTTTCTCCAGGAATTCCTGTCTGCCATTTTGAGGTGATGTTGAAGCACTGGACTCATTTGATCAAGGCCTCCCTATGCTGTCAAACTTGCTAATAATTCATGAAGTGCAAGGGATTGAAACCTGTCACAAAGTATGTTGCAATGTTACATTTTTTAAAGATGTTGACTATATTCTTTCTATCAGCATTTGAGAACTGGCATGTCTTTTAATTGCTTAACAGCTGTCAATTTAACGCTTAAAATACAATTCAGTGAGTCAATGAATCAATTGCTGCACATGTGCTTCCAAGGGATGTGCTCATTGCAATGTCTGGCAAACCATTTCTGTGACCTCTTCATTCACATCACAATGCAAATTCCACTACTAAGCTGAAACTTTAGGTCCACTTACAGTGAAGCACTCAGACAAATCCACTGAGTCATCTCTTAATATTCATTGTCTCTTCCACTGGATCTCAGTTGTGCATACTCTGATCTCATTGTGAAGCATTGTGGGATTAGTTGTGGGATTAATGTCCACATTTTGAAAAGCAGTTCTAATTCAGGTGACCTCAGTATCTGAGGGCCAACTTGAGAAACTAGACCTGAAACTGGACACAGGACATGATTTGCAGATGGCACAGAGCCTCTGCTCCAAAAAAAATCAGATAAATTATTCTTCATTTTTCTGATGGAAGACTGATCCAAAAGTAGCTGTTACTTTTATTCCAGGATAGGTTACAGGGCAGTCGGAAAAAGCAAGAAAGCTCAAAAGGAGAGAGAGAGTGATCTGTTTTTACCTATCAGCCCATAAAGTTTCTCACAATCTTCCAAATCTCATCAGCCTTTTCAATCTCTGTTCACTCAGGAGACAGCAGAGTCCCTTCATATGTGAGGGCAACATCACTGCCACATCTCCCCTCCCCACCAAGCTGTTCTGCACCAAAAAGGCCCCTCAGCCATCACCTCAGGTATACAAGGGAATGGCATACAATGAGAATGCTGCAGCTTTCAGCATTGTTGGAGTAGTGGTCATCTGCAGGCTTTGAGGAAGGCAGCAAGCCGGCCAAGTCCTAAGCTGTCTGAGGCTCATCTATAGCCAAAGGACAAAAAAGCACTCCCACCAAAGACTGATTCTGGAATTGGAAGGTGAAATCCCCATGAGCTACCAGCAGCAAACAGGGGGGGGGGGGAAAGATGTGATAAAAAGAAGTGGTGTCTGATGGAGCTCTCAGACTTACACACCAAAATAAGAAAACTAAATAATAGGCTATATGTCTTTCAAAATACAGGTATTTCTGTTTAAAAAATACTTTTCAGAGTCATAGGTGGTGGGTTTCTTCCTCATCTCATTGAAGAAAATCACAAGCTCTGGATATGAGATTATATCATACGCATCCTTAATCAACTTAATATCACAACTCTCTTCTCTGAACTTGATAACGTATTTTGTGAAGACAAGCACCCTACTGCTTTTGTTTTGAGATAATCAGACTGCTTGGCATGGCATTTGGAAAACTGGAATTACTTTTGTTGTTGATAAGTACAAAATTATGTCACTAAAATTGGGATGTGAGGGGCAAATGGGCAGAAGATATTGCAAACACTCCTATCAAAAGGGAGACTTTTCCCTGACATCAGTAGAACTTTACATATTCATTGGAAAGGAGTTGAGAAAAAATTCTGCAATAAAAGATGTCTTGGCATCAGATAAAAGGGACAAATATAAAAACAAACCCTGAAATCCCAAGTATGTTTATTTAAATTCTTGCTTGCCTGGTGGTGTTGCTTGCCTGAGCCAAATTTAATATTCAAGGTCAAAAGAAAACTTGTACAGAAAATATCTGTCTAAGCAAAGATTTCTCATTAACCCAATTGATAGAAAAATAGCATGGGAAGGAAGAAGTGTGCCTTTTTTTCTCCTAAACATACGATCAGTACATTTAGTGGTCAATGTTTCTAGAGTTTTAATTTAACTGAATGAAAGGAATTGATTTTTAGAGGCTGGGAGTTGGCACATTTGTCAAATCCAGCAATTTCAGTCATGGTGTCAAGGTGCATACTTAAGAAATAAGATGTCCCAAATGATTTGTCAGCTTTGAAAGGTACTGGCCAAGATTTGCATTTTGGTATTTGATCATTCCAAAGACTCCTAAAATACTTTGTAACCATAATGAAATGTTAGGTACAGTTGGTAACAATTGCCCATTTCTCAGCACTTCTGTTATGCTTTCTTATTTAAATCAATTACCCTGGATGTATAAAGGGAACCCAAAGTGGAAAATTAAGGTTCTTCGTGCCATTAAAATGAAGCCATAGGCTCATATGACTGAAATAAAAAAACGTCCTTGTAGAAGACTCAAACCTCACTCTAAAATCTCTAAAACCAGAGGTGATGATCAACATACAATCCATTACATATGATTCATTGGACTGGAAAACAAACGTTAAAATCTCAATTAGAGAAAAGTTAATGTCAGATAGAAGAAAAAAAACTGTAAACTTTCTGCATTTGGCAATCTGTTTTTACTGTTAAACCCTCTACAGAGATGCAGAAGTCCAAAGTAGCCTCTCCACTAGCACCTTAAAAACTAAGATCATTTTTTTAAAGTCCTGGAATACAAGATATTGATACAAGTAATGAAGTACAATTAGGGCAACCGCAGAAAGAGTGGCAGTGATTGATAATGATATGCACAGTGGTACTTGTCAGTCTTGAGTTCTGCTCCAGATGAAATGAGTAAGATAATAGGCTGAGTACCCTGCTAAACTATGCAGAAATTAGTAACCAGACCAGCATTAGTTACTCAGTGCACAGATAGAAAGGCATGTAATTTTAAACGGTCTCTGCAGGTCTTTTAATTCATTAACACAAATTTAAATGTCAGGCTTATTACTGAAGTCTCAATTTTACTGACAATAGACCTTTACTTAAAATTACAGCAGATGCAGCAATTTTCTAAGTACAGAGCGAAAGGCTCTAGAGCTGCTGCAAATGTTCCTACAGATTTAGGACTTTGGAGGTATTCATGTCACATAACTTCAAGATGCATAAAAGGTAGGTCTCCAGCCTCAGTTAATGATTAAGTTCCCTCTCTAGTCAATGGGGAAAGTAAATCACCCTTTGAAATGTCTTTCTCTACCTCTCTGAACAGTGGTGGAGGCTATTTCATAAGCTTTGCCTGGACCTTACTTCTAGATGACTGAAGTAACGGTGAAGTGAAGTCTTCCTGACATGAATTCAGTGCTCCACAGGTACTGACTCCACAGAGGGGACCTCAGAGATGTAGAGAAAATGTCCCAGGTGACATTGCGCCCTGGTGACATTGATTTCTCCATCATCTCTGCAGTATATGAGGGGAGTCTGCCACTAATCAGTCAGCAGTTCTGCATACCTCATCTCCTATATTCAGCACCTCACATGATATACCGTGTTGCCAACACTGACTTTTCAGCTGTAACCAGCACATGTGCAAAAAACAGATGGAGTTAACTACGTAATGGAAACACTGGATTTAGAAATAACTCTTTTTTAGAAGAACCCAAGTTTCAAAGTTAATAATATAGAGGGAAATCAACCTAGCGACTATATAATCAGTGAAGTTGTGTTGATAAAAACAGTGCTTTAATAACTTATACTTCTTAAACATTGTCACAAACAAATCAATGGGTGTCAGTCAATTTTTCATTCTCTGTGGTTACAGATTAGTTCCCGGGAAATGACTGCAATATCTTAGCACGATTGCACGGTATTAAATAATTATTCAATGTGAAATAATGCTCTTCACCAGCACTGTCAATAATCCTGAAGTTGTTTTGCCTAAGTATAGAGTAAAAGTTCTGTTCCATAATGGGGACACCCAAGCCTTCCACATGGGACTGGAAGACAGCCCCACGACTTACAGGGAACCATGGCCTGCTGGAGGCCAAGCAGCTTAAACAACACTATGTGCAGGCACCCAATCATGCATGCGGGTCTCTAGATCCTGGCCACTAAGCAGATCCCTCCATCCCAGGGATGTCTCATCTAGGATACCATTACCCATCATGGGATCCTTTGCACTAGAGCTTTCAGTCCCCTACGTTGAGGTTTCACAATCTGAATCCTTCCCTGAACGCCAGACAATTATGCCTTGTCTCTCACTATCTTGCTGAAGAAGCTGGAGGGGCATCTGAAGAGCTTTATTTCTCCTTTGTGCCTTTGCTTTGGTAACTAATGTCCCAGTTCAGAAAAGCATTTTTATTTGGGGCACCATTAATCATATAAGTGTATGTTAAACATTTGTTTAAATCTCACTGCTTTGAAAGGGGCTTCAGTATGCCCTTACCTGCTCTCCTGTATTAATATACAAAATAGCCAGAGTGATTTCAATTATCTCTTTTCACTGTTAATTAAATACCCCTTTTTTCCAGGGCCACAGAAAAAGAGAAATAGAGAGGACAGTTTCTCAAGGGCTTAGCAATGCACATAGTTCCAAAAGGCCTGGAGAAATTCTCTTTTCCGTTCTTTTCACAGGGTCAGGGAACACCAGGAGAACTTGACAGTGTCTGCAGCTCTCACACAGAGGACTCTGAGGCAAACTTTCCCCAGTCTCACCTCTCCTCCCCTGACCCACCTGCCTTCCCCACAGCTCATTAATCAATCAGCCTTCACCACCCTATCCCAGTCTCACCTGAAAGGCATCCACCTCTTATTCCACATGCCATAAAATCAGGGTGCAAAGGAGGAACAATGAAATATAAGGAGGGAAAGGAGAGCATGTAAATGAAATATAAATGAAAGGAGTTGTATGGGAGGTTGATGACTCTGCTAAATTCATTCTTGCTGTAATCCCACTACAAGTAAGAAACTGCAGAGACAAACTCACCCCAATGCCCAGGGGCTCTGATAATTGTCTCCTATGGGCCCAACACACAGACTATGGAAATCAACCTATCTCCTTCCCCTAACTTCAGTGATCTTGACATGACCTTGGCATCATTTTTTCTGCTTCCCATCCTTTCTTCTCTATTTTCCTTCTGATGCAATTTTTTACTGCTTTAAATATGCTGTGAGTTATGGCAACCAGCTACAGGAATCTGATTCTTTCAGGAGTCTGTATTATGTTCTGCCAGATAATCCATCTGTGCAAATCAGCCTGAAAACAGGAATTTATCCCTGCTGAAATTAAACCAAGAGAAAACAGAAAGAAATTACAATTTGAAATGTAAAACTGCTCCTGAATTTTAAAAAGATGTGGCCATGATCTCAGTTAATCTGTTCCACCTGTGATACTCTCCTATAAATAATACTATTTTCTCTGGATTCACATGTCTTTATAAATCTACTGCAAGTGTCAAATTTTAACTACAAGTGCTAAAATTCTTTATTCATCTATTGAACCAGCCCCACATGCCCCTTTCTCTTCTTATTTCAATCTTAGGGTGGCTGTACCAGGCTTACACCAGACTAAAAGGTAAGTCACTTCCCATGTCCCTCCTTCCATGGGGGACATGCCAGTGATGCATCCAGCCACAACACATCCATCTAATTAGTATTATCCAGGCAATCAAGAGGCACGATAAAGGCTTTGAATTAGTACAGCTGGGGACTTGACCCAAACCAAGATTAAAAGTGCTACCCTACTTTCTCAAACTATTGTGTTGAAACACATTTCAACAAACACAACAAAAACAGAAACAGAAAAAAAAAAAACCACAACAAAATCAGAAAAACCATTTATGTTTGGATCTACGTCCATACTTCCATAATTCCCACTTACAGAGACACATATACAGAAAGATGAAGCACTGCTCGGGAAAGAGTATAGTTAAGAGAGAATCACAGGATGAAGAGAAGCCAAGCTCTTGTAAAAAGACATAAATCATTCCCGGAGTGAATAAACTGGAGATAAGTGGGCAGGAAAGCTGTGGAAGATACCCACAACCTGCTCAGAGCATACAAGGCCTCAGCTGACTCCTGCTCGTCCTCATCATCCTTAAGAATATATTGGAGAAACACATCTCAGGGACAGAATAGTTATAGTTCGTTTTTCCTTCCTGTTAAGGAGACACCCAGCCCTAGTTTTTCCAGCTATACTTCTCAGCTATGTAGGAAAGTTGAACAAGAAAATGGGCCAGTGTGCCCAATATCACATCTCGTCTCATCTAGGAATTAGGAGTATGGCATGTCCCATAACATCCACAGCATTGACTCTGCTACGAAAAATACCTGTTTAAAAGGGTACTTATCTCTGTTTCCATTTAAAACAAATAGCAGTTGGTTTCCTATGCTCTTCTGTAAACAAGGAATTGTTTAAGTGGCTTCTTCAATAAAGGCATGAAAGTTTTCCTTGGCTGAAAGCTGTTACATATTACAGTCGAGTTACAATGAAAGCTGTGAGTAGAAAGCAAGCTCTAAGTAAATAGCAAGGAGGATCTCCTATGACCAGGATGTCAGTTTGCAGACTTGAGAATGGAAGCATACTGCAGAAATAACCTGCTAGATTTTCTGTTCTGCTATATCCAGGTAAATATTAAGCAATTTCATTTAGTTCAATTAAAGTAGAAGTTAACCTAACTAATAATGTTAGAGCCTCACCTGTATTATATAGGAGTCCACTAGAGTAGTTCCCTTGTTTTTGAAGGACATGGGATCAGACCTTCCTACTCTTCCTGAGCCAGAATCTGGCCAGGAGAGTTAAACTCAGATTTTATACTTAGGACTTTGCACACAGTACATGTACTGCACACCGGACATCTGGGATACAAGTCTCGTTCTCTTGTCAGTGAAGAACTGACCTTTTACTGCCTCCTGTAAAAAATATTGAATCATTTATTAAATTACTGTTATTAGGGCTGTCAGACAGATAACAGTAAATGACTGAGAATTTTTATTTTTCTCTCCTTTGCATCCTATTTCATTGCTGCCATGCGACACGTGCCCTTGCATACCAACAGAGTGAGGAAATGTTGCGTGGTGCAGCAGCACCAAGCAAAGAATTGTTGCTTTGTCTGAGCGACGCTCGCTGCTGGGAGGGGGAACCAGAGTTTTGTACAGTAATTAATGACCTTCCTTCGAGTCCTCAGCTTTACCTGATTGACTTGGGGAGCCAGTAAACAGGGCAGTGGTTGTTTCTCTGCTTTATCTCAACAAAAACATAAGTGGGGTCACTGGAAGGCTTAACTGAACAGGTTGAGGACATTTTATCCTACAAGATGCCCATTTATCAGAGTCTTCGCAAGATGCAGTAATTTTAGAAATGACTAGGTTTCTGATCCCAGTTCCACTATTAATGGGAATGTATCTGCATCCCAGAAGCTGCCAGCTTTTATCAGCAGGCTGGGAGGAAGGGCACAAGACAAGCGCCACAGACAGACTGTTACCACTACCTGAGACAGCTGGCCTAAGCTGTTTGCCCTGTACAGCTGTCACTCCTGAGGTTGTTCAATAGACATATTTTTGGACAGACCAAAACCACCAGGGCCCACTCCAGCCCCTCCAGAAGGATGCTGTGAAATAAAAATTAAGTACCATACATCATCTTCTGGCCTACAAATTTATATTACCTGGGTTTTGTGAGAAAACGATAACATCAACCACTAAATTGTCATTCTGCATCGACTCCTGAGCAGTCAGTGCTTCGCAGGTTGCCACTCAGTAGGTGATACAATATTGTTCATTATGTTTGGTGGGAAATGACACTATATTTTTCACAGTGTTTGAACGTGATTTGTCCACAACACAAGTACATGGTGAACACTGCAATTGCCATTTCTTACTAATTATGTGGAAAAATCCACCAAGGGAAAAAGAAACACTTGCAATAGCTTCTTAGCTAACAAGAAAAGGAAAATGACATGAAAGTTAAATGTACATCTCTAGAAATAAATAGAATACTTTCTCCATCCATAAAAAAGCAGTACTACCAGCAAATTGGTTTTTGCCCTCAAGGGCTTTGCAGAAAGAAAAGGGACGGTTAGATTCACAGAGAAGTGCGTGGTACTGAGCCAGTGCAGAGACCATGACGAATCATGCCCAAGGCATCACGGCTGAGGCAAAGCTACTAGTATTTAAGGTTGATTGAACAGGACAATAAACACGGATATGTTCAGGTGCTCTGGTTCCTACAAGAACGTACGTGGGTGAAGCCTTTTTTGAGGCTGTGTTCAGGACATTACACCAGAGATGTCAATAGCTCTGGTTCAGAAAAGGGACTGAAAATAACATTAATTAAGGTTTTAGCTATGTTATTAACTTCATGCCCATAATTTCAAGGACAAAATGTTCAGACTGAATTTCCCCTCTCTTGCCTACTGTTTCTACAAATTAGGTCTGGGTATCGCCACAAGTAACAACCACAGGAGCATTCAGAGGTGTTAAATGCAAGTAGAGTTCAGCCTCACTGCTGGAGCTGACCCACCAGGAGAAAGGTTCAGCTAATGAAAAAGCTATGTTTCGTAATGGTGAAAATGTATTATTACTCAGTTTTTGGGGCTCACCAACTTTCCGTTTCTTTTTCACAATACTCATAGCCAAAAAATCTAAAACCATAATAAATGATAGTCCAAATTTTAAAAATTTGATTATATGTACCAGTTTTTAACAACTTTAAATGGCATGTTTTGCATAAAATGAGTGCTGAGCACTGGTTTTATTCATTACCAGAGTCAGTGGAAAATAAATGTTCTGTCAGACTGGCCTCAGTCACTAGATGCTCTTTTAGGGCATTATACTGCCCTAAATTTATTTGTAGTTTATTAAATGATCTTTCAGGTCTAGCCAAGAGGATGCTAGTGGACTGAGAGCAAGCCCGTGCAAGCACCAACTAACCACAGGTCTAATCCTGATGTAGACAATAGGCTGACACCAGTCATCAGCAAAGACATAAGAAAAAACGTATTTTTTCTGTGCATCTTAATTACTCTTAGAAAAAAAAAGCCCCAAGCCTGGACCAGTTTTAAAATATAAGTACTTGCCACAGGCAATCCCGCTAGTGAGTTGGGAAGAGGAAGGTATCACAAATAACTTCACACTCCCTAATGCCTCCTCGGATTTGCACAGAGCTGCAAAACTGCTCTTTGAGTTCCTCATCCTCAGCCCTGCTCCTCTGAACCTTCTAAAATAGACTTTGCTGCCTGTTTTGTCTTTTCACCCTCTGAATTTGCCTAAAGGTCTGGGAGTGGGCTTTCCATTCTCACTTGAGGCTGAACTACCTGGTGCCAGATGTTGTGCTGTTAATTCCAGCTCCTGCCCATCCCCAACTCAAAGCCAGAACCGGAGGTCAGACAAGGACCTTGGCCTTTAGTGCAAATTAATCCCATTTCTAAATCTTGCTATGGTGGAAGAAAGCACAGAGATGTGGCTAGGGAGAGGGGAGGGAAGGCCAGAAAAGAAAATAAATCAGTGTTTTAAAGAAAAAAGCCCCAATTCTGAGGAGTGAAGGTGTCGATTTGAGTCACAACTTTTCAGCAACTGAATCTAGTAATTTTGTGAGCATCTTTCCCATCCTCCTCCCCACCCCACCTCCCTTAGGCTGCTGCCCTTCAAGCTAATCACGTTAAAAGTACTCCAAGCAGCTAGTCTCTGCTGAGTACAAGGGATGGGCAATCTGCTAAGCAGAGCCCAAGGAAACCAACAGGCAGAGCCCGCATGGAACAAAGAGAGCTGGAACTCAGGGCTGTGACATCTTGCAGGATGTGAGAGAGAAGAGCTTCAGATCCCTGCTCCTCTGGCCAGCGCTCCACCCTGAGCTGAGATGCTTCAGATACCTGATTAGCGGCATCTTGCTCTGGCTCCTGCAATTCTCCACTGGCACATCTGACCTTTAATTTGGAAAGGAAACATTCAGCTTGGCCTTCTACCTTGGAAAGGATGCTGACATCTGCCACATATTTACACTTGGAAGAGAAAGTAATTCCCAGTGTCTTTAATACAGTAGATAGCTCAGGTGACCCATGGGACAAGCTATAGACGGCTATTTTGAGAACAGTGATTCTTAACTAAAATCTCAGCTTGGAAGGGCTTTCCGTACTTTGTGAGTCTGCAGTTAGTTTGATATTTATTTAGGTGTAAGTGTGTGAGATTTGCTCTGACACTAAAGAAGCTCTAGTAACAGTCAGGCCTTTAAATTTTCCTTCCCTCAGACCATGGTACTGCCTTTGACCTTGAGGGAGCTGGAGTACAACTGCCTATGGCACGAGTCCTGAATGTCCTCCAGCAGAGGACATCTTCCGTTACTCACCACCCCAGGAGCAGCAGGGGCACAGGAAGCCAGGGTCACAAAGGGCTCTGAGGGGACTGTCTGTGAACCCAGCACTGTACACAGAGCAGAGCACTGTCATGAAGCAAAGACATTGTTGCTTGGCATAATCAAGTGTTGTTGCTTCTAAGCTGATTAAGATGTAACGAGTTACAATAATGAAGCCATAAGAGCTCTGGCATATGGCTCGTCACAGTTCAATCTGTGTCTACAATGAGCAGGGCAGCCTTCTGGCCAGCAGGGATGGAGCAGCATGTTATATTCTTCCAGCCGGGCTACATGTAAAAGCACTGCAGAAGAGACCAAAATGATTCCTCAGGTGCAGAAAGAGCTGATTTTTGGATGGTAATACACTGTCTGATTTATTTAAGAGGGCCTTATAAATGCTTTTCCTTATGTCTAACAGGGAAACAAAGAGGAACAGGTAGGAACAGCAGGAGGCTCTCTCACTCCCAACAGCAATTAAAACATTCACATGCTTTGCCATACATGCCCTTGATGGTATGTGGGGTTTTTTTCTCCTGTTATTTATTTTGGGGAAGCTGGCTTACATGCATTTACTTCTCTATGCTTTTTGCGTGTCAATTATGCTGAGTGTGAAAGAACATTAAAGTAGGAAAAGAAATGGCAGAGATTTGTTAAATACGGTGCTCCAGTTGGATCAATATTGCTTAAGTAGTCCTGGTAGCCACATTTTCTGAGCATCTCACAGCCTTTTCTTAATGTGTATATTCTCATAGCACTACTGTAATGCTTTCTAAACCCATATGACAGAGGAATAATTAAAATACAGATAGTAAAGCCTATTAGACTAACTGCCTGCAGGGAACACAATCATAGAATCATCTAGGTGAGAAGAGACCTTTAAGATCATCAAACCCAACCATTAATCTACCACTGATGAAACCATCACTAAACTATGTCCCTAAGCACCACGTCTACCCATCTTTTAAATATGTCCAGGGATGGTGACTCAACTATTTCCCTGGGCAGCCTGTTTCAACGTTTAGTAACCCTCTCCACGAATAAATTTTTCATAATATCCAATCTAAACCTTCCCTGGCACAACTTGAGGTCATTTATTCTTGTCCTGTTGCCTGTTACTTGCGAGAAGGGACTGACCCACACCTTGCTACGATCTTCTTTTGGGTAGTTGTAGAGAGCAATAAGGTCTCCCCTCAGCCTCTTTTTCTGCAGGCTAAACAACTCCAGTTCCCTCAGCCTCTCCTCATAAGACTTGTTCTCCACACCCCTTACCAGTTTCATTGCCCTTTTCTGGACCTGCTCCAGCACCTCAGTGTCTTTCTTCTAGTGAGGAGCCTAAAACTGGATACAGTGTTCAAGGTGAGGCCTCACCAGTGTTGAACACAGGGTGGGGTGATCACTTCCCTAGTCCTGCTGGCCACACTATTCCTGATACAGGCCAGGATGCTGTTGGCCTTCTTGACCATCTTCGCGCACTGCTGGTTCACATTCAGTTGGCTGTTGACCAATACCCACAGGTCCTTTTCCGATGAACGCTCTGCAGCTACTCTTCCCCAAGCCTCTAGCGCTGCATGGGGTTGTTGTGACCCAAGTGCAGGACCCAGCACTTGGCCTTGCTGAGCCTCCTACCACTGGCCTTGGCCCATCGAATAGTTCCAAGCCTCTGCTAAACCAGGATTTGTCCAACAGAGCACCAGCTGGCCCTGTCCAACACCATGTGGGAAGTGTTCTACAAACTCAGCCCAAGCAGAAGTGATGGTGGGACAATCACTCTGAGCACCCTGAGATGCTGTTTGGAACCACCCTCTTCCCGTCCAGGACTGTAGACAGAGCCAGGCACCCACAGCTCTGCATCACGGCTGCTCAGGGAGGTCATCCACATGCCACCAAAACTGAGAGCAGTTGAGGACACTTTACCAAAAAGCCAGACACATTGGAGCTCCTGTGATTGACACTGTCTGGCAGGTTATAGCCACACTCTTCTGCAATGAGTGAAGGTGCAGAATTAACCCTGGCTGGTTTGCAAGCTACTGCAGTAAGCCTGTGATAACTTTGTTTTACTTTAATGCGAAACCCATTAGCAGTTGCATTTGAAACAAACAGGGCTTTTCCCATAACGACTAGTGCATATTCTCTGTGATCAGTCATTTTTCCCTTAAATGTTGATACTATCACTGAATGCTTTCTCTAGACAGAAAAACAGATCAGCATTTCACAAAGCCTGGCACAAAATCACCAAGCAGAGGGGAAAAATAAACCTCTGCAAAATCTTTCCTGGTGTAACCACGTTCACCAAGTAGGGAGGATAATCTGGCAAGAGAAAACAATTTTTCAAGGTATCTGTTAAATGCTACACTTCCTGAGTTATCAAAAGCAATAAATAGCACAAGCACCAGATGAAGAGCATCACACGGTATAGGTAATAAAAGTCACCCTCCTTGATACTGCATGGATGCCAGGGTCCAGTGAAAATAAAAAGACATTTAAAACTTACCTCATTTGACTGTTACTCACTGACTAAAACTAGTTCATAGACGAATATGCAGAAAATATTTCATTTTATATAAATACATATATAAAACCTCCCTCAAGCATTAGCTGGAGCTCTTAAAAATGCATGAGATATCTTTACTCCAGCACCAGCTGGAGTTACTGTAGTTTACAACAACAGAATAAATAAAAATCCCTCCCAAACGGCTCAGTTTCCTACGCATCCCCCAGAACAGAGCTGTGCAGGACAAGTGCCATCAGGCCAGGAATAAAAAATGAGAAGCTTCACCATGAAGCCACTTTCTCAGCCGGACCAAAGAAAAGAAAAGGCACCTCCAAAGTAAAGTTTTTTGCGACTGCATCTGCTCAGTGTAAAATGCTGTTTCACATGCAGTGATCAGTGGAGTTGCCAACAGCACAGAACTACTTGCTTGAGGTTTTATCAGTTTTATAGCACACATCAGGGTATCCCAGTGTCAGAAAGTCTGACCTGGGGGACCACAGGGAAAGACAGGAGTCATTTACTACCAATACACTATTGCTCCCAAATTCATTTTGATATCTTCATAATTATCTCTAAAACACTAATAATCACTTATATTTTTCACCCTTTTGTAAATATAAACATTCTGTCTCAGAAGGGGCACTCAAATAACGTGTTCACATAAAATTTCATTTTCAGTGGCTACTTTTTACAGATATAAACTGTGATCCAAAAGATCACAGAGAGCTTTATGGAGGTTCACTTGAGAGTTTCCTTGAAATCTTCCTTGAAGGCTTCTGGAGTGATCCCAAATCAGAATCCATTTCAAGACAAGCAAATCGGAGGGTGAGACTTGTCAAAGAACCAGATTCAGTGAGCAGCTTGAGTGCTTTGTAGCTGAATTAAAAGAATGAACCTCCCATATTTCTGTGCATTTGACCTTAAACAAAAAAAATCTACTTTCTCATATCTTCTGCTTTAGTGTAATATAGTTTTAGGGGTTTTTTTTGGTTTTGTTTTTAAAAATGCAGTTCTTGTAGTACTAATACTCATAGTGCTATGAGTGATTTTAAAGTAGCTGGAAAAGTAGATACAGAAATACATTCGAATTAGTGGTGATCCTGAAGAAGACCGATTCCCCCTCAGAATCCCCAGAGCCCTAGTAGGTAGTTTAGGTATTTGGGAGCAGGCTGAAAAACACGCGTGAGCAGCCAGACTGACACAAGGTGCCAGTGGCATGCAACAGAGCAGCAGGGAAACTCTCTGAATCACAAAGTCATGCCATCAGGTTTCACAGCTCACGTGGGGTACAACACTGGCACATTCAAGCTGCCAGTGGTACCTAGGCAATCTGGTTCTAAACCAGCTCAGATACACTACTGTTAGCTAGAGCGAAGTCATGGTCTTAATCCAGTTAGAGAGAGCTAAACTGGATATCTTACAAATTCCTGCCCTATATGGATAAAAAGCAATCGGCCTGAAGGCAGCATTGCACTGGTTGTAAACTTTAGCTTTCTTCCGGACACGTAACCTCACCCAGACAAACAATAAGTCACATCAAAGAAGGAAACATTAATCTACACTCAAATAAAAAGAGGGTTAACCCTGAGGTATGACATAATCAAATTTAATTAATCCTCAAAATAAGGACTGATATGGGGAGAGTTGTTGTGACATCTAAGGCAAGAACCTGGCATTTTCCTAACATAAAAGATTGTCACCTGTGTAAAAATAGCAGATTAATCATACTGATTAAGTGTGATGCAAATATATATGCAGTAATACTAGCAGATGATCCTGAAAATGTATTAAAAGAGTATGAGTCAAGAACAGCAAGTTTCATTCACGCTTGCTGCAAGCTCTCTTCAGATAACAGGATACAAACTTAAACTTATGCAAACCATTACTAGAGTATCGTCCTCCTGCAACCACAGCCTTCATCAACATGTTTGGAGAAGAGTACAGAAAGGCTTGGTTCGTGCAGCAATATGCCTAGAGCTAGTCCTGGGACATATTATGCTAGTATTTTGGCAAGATGCTTGTAAACAGTTATCAAGAGGGCTAGGCTAAGCCCAAGCTGCAATGCCTCTTGCAGAAAGGAGACTAATTAATGGTCTGACCGATGTCAGGCAACTATCTCTTATGTCAAATTCTCACTGCTACCTACTAAAAATATGAAAGCAAGTGATTCTCTTTTAAGTAAAATCTAGAGAAGCAAAGACTGTAGCCTTGTGATTTCTTTTCAGTACTTTCTTGGTTACCTCTACTATGACATTAGACTGTCCCAGGAACGCACAGCTCTGCCTCTAACAGGTTATAGCCCTAAGAAGCAGCCTAGGGATTTGTGGTTTTCCATGGTAGGGAACCATTCCTCTGCTCAACAAACCAGCACAGTTTGGCTCTTTGCTGACCAAAAACCCAATGGAGAGAAAGTCCCCAAGGATACAAAGTGAACATAAACCTCATGCAGAACACTTGGACATCAAAACCCTGAACAGACCCACTGCACAGGACTCTTAGCAGGAGTGAAACCTACAAACGGACAAGAGTTAAAATCAAAGCTGGTTACTGTCATCATCAAGCAATTGCTCCCATCCCAAACAAAAAGCGCCACATGGATCTGGGACACAAGCTATTTTTCCCACCTATCCCAGGAAGAAAGTTGCTCGGCACTCATCCCTGCAGCAAGCACTGGGACAGATTTGCTTCCAGTAAGACAAATCCATTCAGGATTTTGCAATAGAGGCCTGTCCCAAGTCAGATGGGGTTTCATTAAAAGCAGGAATACAAGTGGTCTGGTACCAAGGCAGATACATGGCCCAGACTCTTCCCATCTCTCTGCCTCCTGCTGGGTTAATAATTGCACTAATGTTGTTACCTTATCAACCTATTGTCTCTCCCTTGGACACAATATGGATGTTTCTGGTATACGATGGAACTTCCACCACTAGCTGCCAAGCTCTTTCATGTTTGATCAATAAGTAATTCATTGAACTCCATAACCCTTTTAAGCCAAAGATACGCTTGTTAGCCAGACCGAGTTGTGGCATACATCTAAGGTGTATTGCTCTTGGGACCCCTGGCGCAGTGAGCAGCATGGACTCCTAGCACTTCCCAGAATAGTACTCTTAACAAGTGTTCATTTTCGACTGAACAGTTGCTGCAAGCAGTGAGGCAGATGAGCCTCCCCCATGCTGTGCATGTTTATGGATAAATGTAAATCTTTCTTACCTTTCATCTGTGAAAGCTGAAACATCATCAAATGTCCTTGTTTACAGAAAACTCACGTGCTGCTGCTAACAGAGAAGCAGCTTTCCATTCGGCATAACGTACAGTCCTCCAGACTTGTACTAAATTAATTTTGGGTTGTAAAAAAAAAATTGCAGTATTATTTTTACTATTTTACTGACTATATTACTGACTTTACTATTATTACTATTTTACTGACCCAGGGTGGTGACCACAACATATTGTAGTAATGTGTTGTATAGACAGTGAAATGCAGGAATACTTTTGAGGACTTCAACACATTTAAAAGACTAATCATCTAGCATCTAGGTAGGTCTAGCATGAGGCAAGTATATTTGCATTATATTAGTATATTGATAAAGCTTTCCTGAGCTGTCTTTTCACCTCTGCCTAAGATGCCACCATTTCCTAATGTGTTTTGGGGGATTGCACACACAGCAATCAATCCAGTGAATTTTGCAATAGGACATATTAAAACATCAAAACAGAAATCATTATGCCTCTTTAATGTGTTAATCTTTTCACACTGTCACTTTTAAATAGATTGTGAGATTTCACCCCACAACAGTGTGTCTAAACAACAACAAACCTTCTGCTAACACAGAATCAACCCAACTTAGTGTCAGCTCTGCTGTAGGTTCAATAGTCGACAATGCTCAAACCAATTCAGACCAGCTTCAGGCAGAACAAACACCAAGTAAAATTAACCTGACATTTGACAAGAGAAAAAGAGAACCAGTGTCCTACCTCTCAAATGCTGCGCTGTGAGCCATGGTTTCATTTTGTTCATAATTTTGCTCCCCTTGGTGCTTCTACAGAGAAACTGTCCTTTAACAGAGGTCACGTACAAGATGGTCAACTCTAAATTTTGGAAAGCACTACTGGCATGCTAGTAATTGCCATTAAGTATTATTTGGAAGAAGCAAAAATCAGGAAGATTGACCATAAAATTGTGTGATGTTCCTGAAAAGTGAGCTGTAGAGTTTACTGTACAAATTCTTGGTGCGGTCTGTGCCACAAGACCCGAAGAGCCTTCCTTCATTTCACTGTCCTCCGGGGAAGAGGCATACGGGAAAAGAGAATGTCCTATCTTTCCTTTCAGGTGATTTTGAATCAAGAGTATTAAAGCAGCAGGATCAGAATATGATGTCTCTAGATGAACAGTGACAACTGTGTATGAAGACAATTTTCTGTCTTCTTTTCTATCTTTCAAAATGTGATGACTTTTCTAAACCAATGATACTCATGTGAAATCTTGAGTCCCAGTTTACATGTCCACTATGGTCATTATTAGTACCATAACGCTAATAAAATCAAGGTATGATCAAAGTGGTATGGATTTACCACAAACACTCTTTGCAGATACTTGTGCATTCTCCCACAGTCCTAATATTAGTCTGGTCATTTGCATTTCTTTGTATTATCTTTGACCTGAGACAACTCTCTCCACTTGAAGTTTGTTCCGTTATTCTCACAAAACTGCTCTGAGTTTCTTATAGATTGATTGACACACGAACAATTAGAAGATTCAGAAACAATTATCCTTCATCCTAAGATGTACTATAGTAATAAGGATTTTTTTAAGGAACTATTATAGATCATTTAAGCTGTTTATAAAAATAGAACTGAAAAGGGTAATATTTCTGAACACTGAGCTACAATGGAGCATATTTTTAGATCAACTGGATTTTTAGATATATGCAAAAAATCCTCTCAGTATTCCTCCCCCACATGTGAACTTGAAAATTTACTCCATGACTTCAAGAATGAAGGCAATAGCTTCTTAAACTAGTGATTGAGATGATAAAGTTTCTTAAGAGTACTTCTGGCACCTTATTTTTGCAAGCATCTTTTTTAAAGCACTGTAGACATAAATCAAGGAACAGCCAGCACACTTTTGTTGACATGCTGCTTGCTGATTTTGATACTTTCCTACCACGCCTTGTGGCTCACTGGTATTCGGTGCTCAGCTTTACAGTAAGTATAGCCTGAAGCAATCACTACAGAGCTGCATGTACTGCTTCTTCTTCAGTGGTGATGTAATGGAAGAGAGCTTTTCCTCTGATTAAGTTCCCCACCCACTGTCCTAAAAGATAAGCTGGGTTCACACAGTGTACATTTAATGCCATGCAGTCTCTCTTCCACCACGTGTTTAGTTTCGAGTTCCTGATTATGAGAAATAAGTGAACCAGCTGGAAGGAGTCCAAAGAGGAACAAAAAGGATGATCTGAGAATAAACAGTGTTTAAGGAAATAGTGGACTTGTTTAGCTTATAGGAGATGTGAGGCAATATGGTAAATTAGGGTAAAGGGTACAACAAATAGGAAAGGAATAAACTAAAACTCCATACATGTTGTATGGAAGAGACACAGTGAAATGGCTTTTGATATGGGCTAGACATTAGGGGTGTTCTTTCCCTCTCAGACAGCTCTCATCACCTATCTGTAGACAACTGAACCAAGATCCAGATTTCCACTTCTAGATGGAGCTTAGAAACCTACAGTATTTGTAGATACATACCTGTGGACATCTACACTTAGAGAATTAATCCCACGATGACTGTTTGAAAGACATTCCCCAGCGAAATTATTCAAATGGTACAGACCCATCAGTGCCGGAGCATTTTGCCTACAGTATATACGCTGTCTCCTTCCCCAGGCAATCTCAAGAACAAGTAGGACAAACACCTTCAGGACTAATTTAGGTGGAGATGATCCTGCTGTGGAATATAAAGATGGCCAAATGATGCCTCCTCTCATACTATTTTCTATTATTTCTATTACTCTGCTTATAAGGATGTACAAGGGTGGCCAAGAATAGGGGAAATAGGCCCCAAGAGGCTCAAAGACTGGAGCAGATAAAAAAGTGCTAGTACAAAGTCATTATTTCCTCCTAACTAAAATATAGGCACTGGAAACTGTTCTACTGGTTCAAAACTTGGAAAAGAAATCAAAGAGAACCAAAATCTGAGAGCATGGATGCTCAGTCCCAACTATCATAGTGTTGCCATCTCAAATACACTGAATAATTAAATACTGAGATGATTTAATGATTGTCTACTTTCAGGGCTTTGTCCAAAAAAAGAGGGCAGAAAAAATACATAAATAAAGAAAGTAGAGATTCTCATCTCCCAAGAGAAGAGTTATAAAGAATGGCAACCATTAGAAGAGAAATTATTACTGCTATCTCATTAATGATATGCAAAACCATTAAGAAAATGGTTGCACGTAGTTAGCAGATTTTGGTCAAATTGCACAGTTCCTGAAAGAAAAACATTCTCACTGAAATCAAAAGCCAGTTTGTTCATTTGTGGTAACTGTTGTGCTGACTTGTGAGCCATCATGAAACAGAACAATATCTGTAATACACACCTTCCCTGCAAAATAAAGCACCAGCATCGATTCTTTTTTTATGTCAGTAAGATCAGACTTTACCAAAATGAAGGAAATAAAATGGTATCACTTTACCTTACAAAAGCACCGACTACCCACAGCACTGAACTATAACATTTATAATAAAAACTACTGTCAGGTGAAGCAGCAGAATATGACTAAGAGTCATACTGGCTGCAGAAGGAGAGAAGAGAACTCATTCCTCTAGTGCTCTGCCTATTTTTTCCATCTGTGAAGAAAATAAAAGGTCTAAGGTTAACATTTGATTATCTAAAAATTATCATCCAAGTTCTCCTGGTTTGAGGTAAAACAGAACCCATTTTCTGGTTTACAGTTTTACGTTTTCAGCTGGGCCTCTTCTAACTAAAGTCTGAAATGAACAGCATATTGTTCAGGAAACTGCTCACTCTCACAGTGGTAAAACATTATACCAAGGAATGGTGTGCAGAGAGGACCTTATACTTACTGCTATAACAACCAGGGACAGGTAATGTCGTTATTTGCCCCATTGGAGGGTTGGAAGTAGAAAAGCGTAGAGGGGTCACACCTGTAGGGAGGAGCGGACAGGACAGGTGACCCAAAACTGACCAACTGGGGTATTCCATCCCATCCACATCATGCTCAGTGTAAAAGCTGAGGGATCAAAGGGTCAACTTTCCTCTTTCTTCAATGGCCGATGTCTGAGGAGGACCCTGGCTGTTTTGTCTTCCTCTGATCCCGATCCAAGCATTCCTGACTCCAGATCTGGAATCCAGCTCCTGTCGATCACTGAGTCCAATCTGGGACTTTTCCTGATGCCCACTGGTGATGTAATCATCATCCTGGGAGCTTGACGCGATTTCGTATATATTGTATCTAATTCCTTATTTTCTTCCTTTTGTTTTTGTTATAATTTCAGTATTAATACTTCACTAGTTCATTCTAAACTCATAAATTTCCCTATCCTCTTCCTCTCCTTTTTTGGAGGGAAGGACCATCTGTCAGTCTGGTTTTTGGTAATTTTGGCTGAAGCCACGACACAAGTACTCTTTCATTATAACTTGTGGCATTTAAAATATTTTAGGATAACTGAAAGGAAATTTCAGAGTGAAAATTTTATGCCTAATCAAGGAATCAGCCAAGGACAGAACCACAAATTATTGTACTCAATGAAAATCCTGTAAAATTTATGCATCCAAAAGTGCTCAATGCTTTAAGGTTTTTGACTCAAAATCTGAAATGTTGTAGCAACTACTCATTTGAATTTTCATTGCTTCAAAATACAAACACTCAATAGTAAATGGGATGAAGGCATTTTATGCTCCCATACCCTTTTCTCCCTTACTCAATAAATGGCAGCATGACAGTAGCAATAGGAGGTAATATAACACATGGGGTAATAAAGACCTTCCTAAATAGTACTTTTTTAATACTAACATTTGGTTTCTCCACCACCTTCTGCCACCGCTCTCCGGAGACTGAAGTGGATTGTAGGTACGAAGAACCCCTCAGCGTTAGTCTTCTTCCTCTGGAAATCCAGTGTCTAGCAGTTCTCCAATAAGCTGCTGCTCGAGGTGACTTTTGTCCTTCCTGGTCTCCAGCAGCCAACATGTACATATCCTGCTAAGTGAAAGCCTGTTTAATATTCCTGTCAGTCAGGCTTATTCAAACATCAAACTCTTCCTTTCCTGTGCTCTGCTGGGAAGAAGATTCCCGTGCTACTTTTCAATCATACCTCTGGATGTGCTGACAGTGGATAAATCTCCTTCTTGCTGATGCTCTGGAAATTTTGAAAACAGTGAGCATGACCCCTGCCCTGACCCACTTCAGGGATCCCCCAAGTGAGGTCTCCCAGCTGCAGAAAGTGGGTTTGCATCCACTTGATTCACTCCCTGGCAAGCACAGCAAGGGAATTTCTTCACTGCTTTCCCCACCCCCAGCGTTATTGACCCATTTTGTGATCTTAGGATTTTGCTGGGCTTTTTCATGGTGAAGGAGAAGGCGATAACGGAGTCAGGCATTTGTCCAGGCTTGTCTGTGTCCACAGACGTAGGAAGCAATCTTTTTTCTTTTTTCACTAAAAGACAAAAAAGCTCTGACTTATCAAAGGCAGATTTCTACCCCCTGCTTATTCTTTTGATGACTTCCCAGGCTAAGTGTCTCCCGCAGTGCTGCAAGGTTGCAGAAGCGTAGCCCTGGACAAGTCAATGGGGTTCAGAGCTTTCTCAGTCAGCAGGCTAATAAAGAACAAAGTAAGAAAGCTCACACATCTCAGTCCAGCCCAGGACCACTCTGTGACAGCAGCCAGCTGAAGGCGTCCTCTGACAAACGCAAGAGCTAAACAAATGTATAAAGGCTCCAGTAGGGCTGGAACTTGTGGCTATCTTAGGGACTTGCTGAAAAAGAGATCTCTGCACCTTAGTTTTTAATGGCTCCAGATGGATTTTTATTCCATGAACACATCCACTCGCTTTCTGAAAACATTGGTAGTTTCAGGGAATTTCACCTTTTGTCTCTCTGTAACCTGGTATCTGGCAATTTTATCTGATGCTCCCTAACTCCTATAAGTAAGAGAGAAAATCTATTCACGGGGTTTGTGACATCCATGGTTTACAAATCCATCTCTTGGCTATGTCCTTTCCAGGCTGAAGAGTCTGTTTATTCAGCCACACCTCATGGGGAATATCCTCATGCCATATCCTGGTCATCCATATCACCCTTTTCTAATGCTACTCCATCTCTTTTGAGATACGAAGGCAAGAATCTATTGTAGCACACAAAAAAGAACTTGTACTATGGCATGATACTTTCTGTTTTCTGTTCTTTTCTTAACACCTCTTTCTTTCAGCCACAGCTGAACGCTGACATTTTCATTAAAACGCCAATGTCTTTTGCCTCACACTAGGTCAATTGTTCTTAATTGTTGGATTTTAGATTTTATGACCCTGAGAAACCCAGTATTAGCACAAAGTTTTGCCATTTTATTCCCCACCTCTTCTTCCATTTCACCTATGAATATGTTGGTCAGCACAACCGCGTGGGGAACACATATTTTGTGTAGAAAAGCACACTACTCATCTTTAACAAGAAATCCTCATTCTCTGAAAGGGTGACTATGCAATGTGCCAAAGCTATCCTTAAAGGCAAAAAAGGTAGGTTGAAACTCCTGATGGATATTGTCTTTAAAAGCTCTGCAAGCAATATATTCAGCACTGGCAATTACTGCAATAGCTTTTTTTATTCTAGGGTGCCGAAAATGTGCATGGGTTTGCTCCCATAGACATGCTGATTTAAGGCTATAATAGCCAGAGTTTGTTGAAAGAAGTAGTATCTAATTAGGCTAGATAACATGGTTGGAAAAACAGAAAACCTATCAGGCATGCTGTCTGTTGATTAAATCTGCCAAGTAAACAAATGCCAGTTGTTCTTGGTATAAGCTAGCTCTATATAAATGAATGTTAAACTATATTTTTTTAAAATATATAATATTTTGCAGAAGCAAATCATGCCTAGAAAATAAGTAACATAATACAGGTCACATTAAAAACTTCTATGGGTCCCTAGCAGTGAAGATTGGAGAATTTAGGATTGTGTGCATGAGGCAGGTCTGGGATACAATAACATTTTACTAATTGAGTAATTTTATCTAGTATACGTCTAATGAATCTCAGGTTTATGTTAACATTATGTAGGGTTTACGTGAAATATGTTTGAATAGACCAACAGCAGCCATCTAAATAATTTTTATTGCATGTTTGACTCACATGAAATTATCACAGTTAGCTCAGCAGCTCACAGTAGTACAGCTCACCAGTCCGTGTCCATTGTGGGCTGCCAGAAAAATGAGAAAGCCATTGGTCTTTGACTCTACTCAAAGAAAAATGGGACAAAATATTTTTTGTCCCCCAGAGAACACAGGTATGACAGGGGATCCTACTTGAAAAGAAAACAGAATGTACAATGGGACTGGATAGAGGAATGATGATTAATGAAAAGCCTCGGATTATATGTAATCACAGAAAAATAGGTCTGGGATGGACCTTGATTAGTCACCTACTCCATCCCCCAATTCCGATGCCAGATCAATAGTACTTGCTATTTGTCCAGTATGTACTTAAAGACATCCAGTAATGGAGTCACTATTACACCCTCTGTAATATAAAGCTGTGCCTCAGTAATGTTACCATTAAAAAACCTTTTCCTCCTTGATGCAATTTAAGTCCATTACATCTTGCCCTACTACCAAGAACAGATTATTCCCTTTCTCTTTGCAGCAGCCTTTTAAGTATACGAAGACTCTTAGCATGTCTTTCTTCTGCCTTCTTTTCTTCAGCCTGAACAACTCCAGCCCGTTTAGTCTTCCTGTCTTCTGCTCATTCTTGATGTCACCTGCCCTGTCTCCTGTTGTTTCACATAATTTTTGAGCTATGGTGCACAAAACTAGCTCTTCCACTGGTGTCCTGCCAGTACTGCATAGAGCCCAGGGACTGCTCCCTACCCATTACATCAGCCTGGGATGTTTCCTCTTCCTGCCGTGAAAGCACATTGCTGACTCATATTCAGCTTGTGACTGATGCTAGACTCTAGATCATTTTCTTCAAGATTACTTTTCCTGAATTTGTGCAATTTTTTTTATACCTGCCTAGGTTTAACAGCTTACTTTTGTTCCCACCAGGCTGTGCCTTATGTTTTCTAGATCCGTTTTGTATTTGTCAACATTTGTCAAAATAGGTTTAGGCTGAAAGAATTTTTCACAGAAAGGGTGGTCAGACACTGGAATAGGCTGCCCAGGGAGGTGTTTGAGTCCCTGAATGTGTTTAAGAGTCGTTTAGATGTGGTGTTGAGAGATATGGTGTAGGGGAGGAATTTGTAGAGTAGGGCTGATGGTTGGACTCAATGATCTCAAGGGTCTCTTCCAACCTGAATGATTCTATGACTCTATGATCCTAAACCCCTACTCCAAAATGCCTGCAATCCCTCCCAGAACTGAACAGGACTGGATTTAGATTCTACAGACTCCTGTTTGGTAGACCCACTTCAACACCCACCATTGACCCCTACCTTGTAGGCACACGTATCTACCTAAGCTAAGCCCCAGCTCCATACTAGCTCTACACAGATGATGCTTCTCTAGCTTTTTATTAGAATACCAAGGCACGGTACCAAACAATGTAGCATTACGTTTTTGCATGACTCAGTTGCTGCGGTAACATAAATTAATGAAATGTACGTTGCCGTAGCAGGTTTGCCATACAAAGTACGTAGGCTTTTCTACGCAAGTAATGGCAGAAGCGCTACAAGATTCTGAGCTGAAAAAGGTACCCAAGAAATTGTGGTGACTGAAGAGGGAAAATAATGCCAGATGGAGGCTAAAGACAGAGCTGACAAATCAAATAGACATTTTAAGGATGCCAGTCTGGAATCGGGGATCTCTGGTTAAGTGAAAAAAGAAAATGAAGTTCTGCCTGCAAAAGGTACTCAAAAGACTGAAGCAGAAAGCCAGCAAGAATTACACTTGATGTTTCAGATCTGCAAGGAAAGCAGCCATTACTGAAGAAGACAGAAGCAACAGAAACGAATGGTGATGACATTCTGCTCAAATCAGTTACCTGCTCTGGCACATCTGTTATTCTCAAGAACAAGCTCCAGAGAGTTTTAGGCAGGGGTTACCCAAGAGAAGCAGGCTTCTGTGGAGGAAGGCATCAAACACAGGTTTCCCAGGCCAAGGGGAGCAGGTTCAATTACCCAGGCTGGCCAGCTTGTGGACAACTGCAGGAATAAAAGAGGCATTCTCTGTGTCACAGGCAGAAGACATTCAGGTCATGGGAAACAGCTGTAGCTCATAAGGGAAGAGCAGAAATGGCAGATTAAATGCACAACATAATTGAGAAGGTAAAGAACTTTTGAAAATATGAACGTGCATTTTTGTAATTAAAGAAAGGTAACTGATGCAAAGCTGCCAAAGCAAGTCTGATTTGACAGAGATTCCTTAAGAAAACAGAAGGGAAATCAGAGTTAGCATGTACAGGAAGCCAGTTTTATAGAAAAATATTGCTTATAAACTTTTGCTGTTCTGTATTGTTACATTGTAGTTATGCAAATACAGATTCTGGAAATGAAGACAGTTCTGGTTTCAGAATGGGGAAGCTGGTCCTGTTTTCCCTCTTCTTCCTTTTAGGTACTGATTAATGCCACAAATGTGTTCTCATTTATTAACAAATTTTTCTTCCATTTGCTGACCAGGAATGTGTGTTGTGCAATGTGTGAAAGTCCCAGAGAAGTAAAGGAAATCCTGAATTTCAGCAAAACCTGAAGAACAATGATGTGGGAAAGACTGTGGGGACATATAATGGGGAACCAAACCAAGAGAAAGAGAGAGATGTGGGAAGTTCTGGAGGTGTGTGAATCCCCAACCCCTGATTGTCTTAGCCAGTGAAAGTCTTCTAACACTTACAACCCTCCCTTCCAAAGTACTACTGCTGTATTTGGGGTTTGCGGTCATAAGACATAAATATCCTGGTGTCTGACCCCCAAACATCTGTTTTATTCGGGATGCAACTTGCTTCCTAAAGCAATAGAGAGGAAAATAGTTTTTACCAATGAGCAATGTAGTGACATCAAGCAGCTCAGCAGCAGCATTTTGAGTAAATCCCACATTTGAGCAAACTTAACTCATGCTTCTAAAGAGCTCTTTTTAATCAACTACAAAGGTAACATAGGCTTCCAAAATTGCAATCTCTTCTAAACAGATGAGGTCAATAAGATCCTTTAGACAAACTCACCAGGAACCATAGTATACTAAGGAAAAAAAAAGTTAATGTGAAACTCTCTTGTGACTTTAAGTAGTTTCAAAATCCATTCCATTCTGTATTAGTGTGTTCTCTCTTGTTCTGATAATTGAGAATAATTTTCTCCAGCACTGAAGTGCTTTTAACTGACTCATACGTTCCTCAGTCACCAGCAAAGGCTTCCATAATAAGCAGCAAAGTAGCACTGCAAGTGTCTAATTCTTTAGTGCTGCTTTCAGCAATTTCCTCTATTAAATTAATATTCATAGTCCCATTTGGACACCACTCTGACATTTCTGAAACAACATCAGCATGTCTGGGACTGAGAGAACAAGCATTTCACTTTTCCTTGGTAGAGGTCTCAAACTCCTTCTGCACAGCTAAGTAACTAACCAGCGGAGAGAGCCAGCCTCTTGCACCATGAGCTGAGCCCTCCAAATTCATGCAGAAGATGGGGATGAGATGCACTGAGAAATTCAACAGAGCTCATACTGAATGAGCTGAATTGACAAAATCATGACATTGTGCTGACAGATTTTGTCATCTTTAAAGGATTGGGGATGGGGGGTAGTGTTGAAACATATACAGGAAAGCAACACAGGGTTGTTCCTGAACAAACTTTTGTCCAGGCAAATCTACATTTCACTGGAAAAATAAAACCTGCAGAGTGGCCTATCAGGCTCATCCAGGAGCTGGCTGGATGGCCGTACTCAAAGGGTTGTGGTCAACGGCTCAATGTCCAAGTGGCGATGAGTGGTGTTCCTCAGGGGTCAGTATTGGGACCAGTGCTGTTTAACATCTTTGTTGGAGACATGGACAGTGGGATAGAACGCACACTCAGCAAGTTTGCCAATGATACCATGCTGTGTGGCGTGGTCAACATGCTGGAGGGAAGGGATGCCATCCAGAGGGACATGGACAGGCTCAAGAGGTGGCCTTGTGCAAACCTCATGAAGTTCAACCAAGTCAAGTGCAGGGTCCTGCACCTGGAACATGGCAATCCCAAGCACAAATACAGTTTGGGCAGAGAGTGGCTGGAGAGCAGCCCTGAGGAGAAGGACTTGAAGGGTGTTCATGGATGAGAAGCTCAACATGAGATGGCAGTGCGCAATGCCAGCCCAGAAAGCCAACTGCATCCTGGGCTGCATCAAGACAAGTGTGGCCAGCAGGTTAAGGGAGGTAATTCTACCCCTCTACTCTGCTCTGGTGAGATCCCACCTGGAGTGCTATGTCCGGCTTTGGAGTCCTCAACACAGGAAGGACATGGACCTGTTGGAACGGGTCCAGCAGAGGGACACAAAGATCATCAGAAGGCTGGAACAACTCTCCAATGAAGACAGGCTGAGAGAGCTGGGGTTATTCAGCTTGGAGAATCCTCTGGGGAGACCTTAGAGCAGCCTTCCAGCATCTGAAGGGAGCCTACAGGAGAGCTGGAGAGGGACTCTTTGTCAGGAAATACAGTGACAGGACAAGTGGTAACAGTTTTAAATTGAAAGAGGGGAGATTTAGATTAGATACCAGAAAAAAGTTCTTTCATGTGAGGGTGGTGAGGCACTGGAACAGGTTGCCCCGGGAAGTTGTGGATGCCCCATCCCTGGAAGTGTTTAAGGCCAGGTTGGATGGGGCTTTGAACAACCTGCTCTAGTGGGAGGTGTCCCAGCCCATGGCAGGGGTTTGTAACTCAATGATCTTTAAGATCCCTTCCAACTCTAACCATTCTGAGATTCTATGATTCTGTATTTCTGTGTAGGATTTGCATCGAGTAGACACAAAATTTAAAAAATTTGGCCAGGTACAGGAAGAGTTCGTTATCGTCAATAGTACAACAGAAGCAAATGACAATTATATATACACACTTCCAGCCCATGAGTAACGATGGCTGTATGTCGTATTTTGTGTACTGTAGGCTCAGTAATCACAACACCAGAGTTTCATTCATCTCTTCCAGCAGCCTTGTGGTGCTCACCCGCCCTGGCAGCAGCACAGAAGGTAGGGTGGGATGGTGAGAGGAAGATTATTACTTCATCTGCATAAAAGTAACTGTGGGGTGGGAGGAAACAGCTCTTAATTAGAACACGGGACGGAAATTAACGTTTCTACCAACTCTGCCACAGACCGAGTTTGTGATCTTTGACAAAAAGCTCTCCCTCTCCACACCTGCAAGGCCGGGGGCGGGAGGCACGGGGTGACCTGAGCCGTAGCGTCCATAAGCACCCGGAGATTGTCTCAGGTGGCAGCAGGACCTTTGCCAGGCCGGCAGGACCCGTCGCCCAGGCCACGCTTCGGCGCGGTGCCTCCCCTCTAGCCCCAGCCGCAGACGGTAACTAACGTACCGGTGTCCCGGGAGGGTATTACTGCGGCAGCCTTCGCCCCCGGGGCAGGGATCCAGGACGCGGCCGCTGATCCGCGTCCCTCAGCCGCCCACCACCACCACGTAGGCCGCTGCGGAGGCCGGGCCGGGCCCGGCCCTCACGAAGCACCGCCGAGCGCTGGGGCGGCGGTTCCGCCGGCCAGGCCTCGTCGCTCCCTGGCAGCAGGTGCCGCCCGCTCTCCCGCCCCGGCCCGGCCTCCTCAGCGGCCGGGCGGGCCGCCTGTAGGGCCCGGCGGAGTGAGTGCCTTCGGCAGCGCCGCGGGCATGAAGCGGGCGGCAGCGGGCGAGGTGAAGGCGACCTTGCCGCTCCTCCTCCCGCCCGCAGCGGCGGGCCAGGCCGCCCTCCTCACGGCAGGCTGCAGGTGGGTGGCTGGGGGGACCCGGCCGCGAGCGGGGCGGGGTGCACGGCTGCCGTGGCGATGGCAGTAGCCGCGGCTGGTGGCTGCCGCCCCGCTCCGCTTCAGGCTCCCGCCCCGGCGCCGCCCATTGCCGGGGCCGAGCCACCGCGTGTGTCAACACGGGGCCGCAGCACCGGCCCTGCCCCCGGCGCCTCGTGACTGTCGACCCCGGCGGAATCCGCGGGCCGGGCCGGGGCGGTGGGAGCGGCCGCGCCTCCCCGCAACGCCGGGCCGGAGCCGGCTGGTCCCGCGGCGGGGTGGGAGCTACAGCGGTCCTGGGGGACACCCGCCGGTACCGGGAGTCTGAGAGGAATTTAAAAGTTATTTCAGGTACTCCGCTTACCCCGTCGTTCCTCTGCTTCTAATTTTTAGGGGGTTAGGGTGGGTTTGGGGCTTTTTTTGTAATAATTCTCTGGGTACAGCAGGGATTGATTCTGTGCGCTTTTGGTGAGAGAACTGGCTGCCGAAGTTGGCTTGCTCTGTTAAACCAAACCGTAATGGGCAGGAACTTCTAAAAGCACTGGCTTGCAACACTTTTGAGTTCCAGCTGTGGCTTTTAAGTTGCAATTTCTCTTAAAAATTAATTTTCATTCACCTATATGTTTTTGGACCTGATTCTGCAGGCATGTCTGAGTTAATGCCGGGCATGTACGGTTGTATTTGTGGAGCGGTGACGTTATTTTACCGTGTCCCCGGGGGAGGAAACTCAGCTGTGCTGTGTTTGTACAGCACCTTCTGCAGCCGGTCCTGGCCCTGTCTGGCACTCCCGTGCCTGACGCTGGGTTGGTGGCTTGGACAGGGCCAAACAACCTGTATGGGATGGCTTTGCTGAAAGTTGGATTAAGCAAAGCCATACCACTGAGCAGTAAACCACACTTCTTCAATGGCAGATGTATTGAAGTGTCTTGTTTACCGTGTCTTGTCCTCTTAGTCTGCATTTGCAAAGCAGAGACATAATTCATAATTGCGGCTCTTAGGGTTGTGCAATTAACAACAGACTTAAGGTAACAGTAGCGTAGTCTTTTGATCTGGAAAGAAAATAAACCATTCAGTATGTCTGGGTTTTCAAAGTGGCAGGGTACTTCCTCTTCACTTAGCCTTTGCCCATGTAGCAAGCCAGTGAGTTCATGGTAACACTTCTTCTAGTACTCTATTAGATAAATCTTAATGTGCTAAATTTTCTGTCTGGTTATGCTCCAGGGTGACATACTTCAATAGTGTGTACTGAATGTTCTTCTCTCTGTTCATGTTGTCATTTTAAAGAGAATTTGTTATGTCAGTATAAAAAGCATTTGCAACGTTTTTTTAGGGAAATGGAGAGGTTTTTGTGGTTTTTCTCCCTCACCCTTCTTTTTTGTTAATTAGACTTGTTAGTTTTGAGAATTCAAAAACTTACTTTCCTTTTTTTTTATCTTTTTCCTGATGGGGGTGGTTGAGCCAATTCAAGGTATTTGATCTCTCCATAGTCCTTGATGTATTTATGTTTTTAGTCTAATACAGTTATTAGACCTTTATTGGACTTCCCATAGGGCAGCAGTCACTTGGTGGTTTTATAATTACCATTACTGTTTGTGATCCCTTTAAAAAAGCAGTTATTATTTATGAGGTCCTGTTAGACAGAGCTCCACCAACAATATTTTAGTCAAAGCAAATCAAAGTGCACTTTAAAAAATGTCATCTTATCATGTAAATGCAAAGAGAAGTGGAGTTTATTGAAGGTATGCAATTTGAAAACAAACCCTGTACCTCAACCTGACAAAGCATGAAAGGATTATCCAGATTTGACTCATCTGTGTAGATTTTGCATTTCAGGCTGACTGCTGAGCTGAGCAACAGTCCGCTGGAGTGATTTCACTGCCTGCTTCTCTGGGCTGTACCAGACTTTAAAAACATGACTGGTATTCTAGAGCTGTTTATTTCTTTTGAAGAAAACTAGACTTGCATTGAAAAGATTGGAGATTCCGCTTGTTATTTAAGGAAACTATGTACTGTTCAGTTTTACATAGGTAAGTCAAAAACCTCATAAGATTTTCTTCTGTGAGATCTTAATACATCCTACATGCAGTTGAAAATACCCTTTAAGTGAGCTGAAAAAAGGCAGTTCAAAGTCAGCTTAAAGTGAAATGAGGAACTTTCTTGGTGCAGGTCAGTTTTTGTTGTACTCAGAAATGGCTATGGCTAAGCAACTCCATGTTCAGTAGAAAGGAGATGTGTTATTTAGTCTGACTTCTTTCATTACAGAAGTTGTAAAATCTGGATTGATATTTTCTGCATCAGATCCATAACTTCTGGCTTGAACAAGTACTTTAAAAAAAATCTGCCCTTGAACACTTGAAATCTGTGCATTATTTTTCACTGGGTGCACTTTTTTAATTAAAACAGTTCCTAATCTGAATTTGCTAGCTTCAGTTTCCAATCACAGATCTCTCTATAGCCCGTATTTGAAATAATTTTTAAAGACTGAAGTGCTTGCAAGAGAGTGGCAGTAGTAAGAACAGAGGGAGGAGGCTGTAGTAACTAAGAGGGAGGTTAGAAAATGTGTGATGTATAAAGTTATGGCACAAAACTCCTCTTTTTCCTGCTCTGTAAATAGTATTCTGCTGCTTTTGCTGTTCTGTGAAGCCCTGTCCCAACTGTGGTTAGGAAGTCGTAGATAGGATTTTTTTTAAGCTGTTCAAGACGGAGTTCGTTGTTCACTCATTTCCATAGTGTTTGTTGCCATGGCAGCTAGCCAGCGGCCTTATTAGTGATTAAGGTGGTTACACTTCATTTTTGTGTTGTGTGGTACTGGAAACTGTATCTGGGGTACTGTAAGAACAGATGTTGTACAAAGGCTGCAGTAAGTTGTTTCTACGAAGAGACTGTTTCTGTCCTCAGACTGAAGTTATTGTATAGTGATGCTTCCTATCTCTTCTTATCTGTGGTTATGTTTAAATTACTTCCTGTCTTCAGTCTTGCTAAATATTTGCAATAAATGTACAGTGTCTACCATATGTTTGAAGTAAGAAATCCATTAATTGAACAAGCCTACATTTTTGTGCTTGAAATGTAATGTTTATGCTATTACTTCAGTTTAGTTACTAAATTGTTATATTCTACCCTAAACATACAGAAGTAGAGGTGAGATAGCGTAACAAGAAGCAGAGTTTCTTTTTGTACCTCTTGGCCTCCAAGTGTAGTCATTTCCAGTTAGCACGTAGATGGAAAATCAATTGTAATCTGCTCATAATTGCCTTCCTGGTAGAGTTATGAGGCATTTCTCTCCCCTATCTTTTCTTCCCCCTCTTCCCCCTTCTCCTCTCTTTTTTTCCTTCTTTCTTTTTTTTTCTTCTCTCTCTCCATATTTTTTCCTCTTGATGTCTTGAGGAATAGGCAGCTGTGCAGAGTTAGAGGAGAAAAATACTGTGTAGATATTTTTCACTGTAAAGCTGTGCATCTTTAAATGTGTTTGTGTAGCAGCTTGAGGCTCTGTCAAAAAGTATGCTCCTTACCATGTTATTTAGTGATGAGCATAAATTGAGGAAGGTTTTCATAACCTTGGGGCTTTCTGCTTAGATGGACTAGGCGTTTCTCTTCTACCTATCAGGATTGATTACTTCAGGGTAGATCACATTTCTTGTGTAAAAGGCTGAGCTTGCACTACCAAAAATTCAAATTCTATTTTGCTTAGTATGAAGTGCTGGGCTTGACACTTGACACTGACTTTCCCACTCTGCCAGGACATTGTATCCCCAAGTTAAGGAATTATTTTAGCTTTTTGCTAAACTCCAGCTCTATTCATTCTTGAATCACAGCTGCAGAATATGAACATTTTTAAAGAGTACTTTAATTTTCAGACTTGTAATTCTGCTGTCCCAACTGGAAAGGTCTAGACAAGACCTTTTCAAAGTTTGCCCTGGGGACTAACGAAGTTCACCTTCTGCAACTGTGAGATTCGTCATTCTTCCAGGCTCACCTCACAGCACACGCCAAACTACCTTTCCTGGCTGCCTGGCCATTTTGAGGTTGTATTTGCTTGATTTATGACACCAGTTTAATACACTAAAATGTTATGTATGTCATTCTCCCTGGGAGCGGAGAGGTATGTTTATGTATACATATGTATGTGTGTGTATATGAGTAGATAGATGCAGAATAGAATGCTAGACCACTCTAGGGTCTGCCGTCCTTTAAATGTAGAAAGCTCTTAAGTGTTCAGAAATACAGCTCCCAGTACCTCTGTTCTAGACCACAACGATTTGGTTCTGAGTTCTTTCAGGATAAGTATGCCCTTTGCATAAAACTTCTGTAAGATTATGCAAAGTATTTAAAATGTGTCATAATTATAGTTTTCATGAGGGTGGATACTGAGGAAACTAAAGCTTTGTTCAGGAGGAGGGGTTTTACTTAATAGGAAGTTGGTGTTTTGAGAAAAGGTGGGGAGAGAGGAGGGAGAGACAAAGCGAGACATTCTGTGGTTGGGAGTGCAGGAGACTTGAATGGACAATAATAATCCTCCCAATGGAAGAAATACAGTAATTTCTTTTGGTATGAAAGGAATGTCTTGGGAGGTGTTTGAGAGCTGCAGAGGAGTGCCAGAGATTGGGGAAGTAAAGCTGGAGGTGTTCAACCGTAAATGTGACACAGGTTATTGCAAATACCTGAAAAGCAGTCTGCTTGCTGCAAGTAGGCGAAGCTCAGAGGCTGGGAAGAGTCTTAAATCCTGGTGTCATTTACTAATTTACAAAAACTGTTATCATAATTCCTGAATGACCATTTGTGTGAGCTGTCCTCCTCTGTGGGCTGTAGCAAGTAATGCGTTAAGTTAGAAAACCAATGAATCAGTCCCAACGAACTTCAAAGTTTTGTGATGAGGTGAAAATTTCTATTATCCTGTGACTTAAGAACCTTTTATCTTAGAACTAATGAAATTTGGTGGTTTGGCAAGATTGACTGGAAAAGGGACAGATTGCTTTTTATTTGACAGAAGCTACTTTCCTAGTCTCCTTTTGTTCTGCAAACTGTTAACGTAAGTAGCTGGTGTCTATAAATCCTCATCTCTGCTTTTCTAATCACCATTACATTTAGTGCCCTGACTCTCAACAGGTCTCTTCAGTCCTTCGTCATCTCTAAAGCTAATGTTTGAATCACTGAGTTATCTAATCTTTCCAGCATCGATGCATGGCCTCATCCTTGATGAGAGGTGTTTCTCCTGTGAAAAGTACCATCAATGCTTACATGAAAATCGCCACTTCATCTAAGTAGAGGGCCTGAGAGCCTCATAGTTTGCAGCTACATCCCCTAAGGCCTTTCCACCTTAAAACATTCAACTGATTTGAAAACCTCAGATGGTTTCTCCTTCAGCAATAATTCCAATACATACTCTTTGTAATGCCAGATACACCTCTGGAAATGGTTTGTTCTGGCTGGAAAAGGGCTATGATGTACAGGCGCCCAGGGCTGTGCACCTGGGTTCCTGAGTCTCTCTAGCAGCTGCTTCTGGGATCTCTGATGCTATTCTTGCTGGGCTGCCAACTGGGCTTTTGCTGCTGCTGCTGCCGAGCTGTGAGATGGACTCAGTGCTTCTGGAAGTGTTGCTGTTGGGATGACAGTCCAGGTTTCTTGAAGCTGTTGCTGAGCTACAGCCCATGCTTACTGCTGAAAGATTAAAATCAGAGTCTTCTGCTTCAGCTGGTGTTTCCCAAGCCACTTGTTCACTTATCTGTTAATAGCTGTTTACTGTAGCCATTGTGTGGAAGAAAATAACATCTAGTATCTTGCATATGTTGGTGTGACTTTCATCTGGTTCTAGCAAAAGACTCTGTGGCTCATAAATATGTTTAGGTGGCCACTAGCTGGAGGGTTGACCTTACTACCAAGACTCATTCAAGATTTCAACTTTCTTATGTTGTAAGTGAAACTTTGTAACCACCCTTGCCTGATAAATGAGAAGAATTTAAACTACAGATTTTAGAGAGATTTAAAGTGTGTTTGCACTGTGGAATTACGCAGCCAGTCTTTTTCAAGACTCAGAATAATTGCTTTTTGGCTTTGATAAGTTTAACTGTGTATTTGCTGATGGTCTTCCATCTCATTTGCTTTAGAAAATTGTCGGCTCCAAAGTTTAATGAGGATGTGGTAACAGCCTATACTTCACACAGGACACCTTGCTAAATTTCAGACATTAGTATGTTACAAGGCGGTTACCTTTTGATGTCTTACAGCTGTCACAGGAGAGACCTCCTATAAGCAAACTAATTAGAATGAAAACAAGCATCATCTTAAGACTGATCTTTTCTTGCTGTGCTGTATGTATTTCCGTGAGCAGTTTGAATTGTTCACCTGCAGCTTGGGTATGTTCATTGCTACGCCTGTGGGAGATCTGGAGAGAAAACGTTTGTAGTGGGCAGGCTGAAAACAGATGCCTCCAGCGGGCATTGTAAGTTCGAGTTTAGTTCATCTGCTGACATGGAATGCTTTTGTGGAAAGTAAAGCCTCATCCCTTGATAAGTGCAAGATGACATTGCAAAAACAGGTAATAAGGCCAAATAGACTGTATTAGCCAGAGCATACCAGCAGTTCAAGCAGAATGATTGTTTGCCTCTCTTTGGCACTGGTGAGATTGCATTCAGAGCACTGTGTCCAGCTTTGGTCTCCAAAGGTCAGGAGAAGACACTGACTTTCTGGAGCAAGTCCAGTGGACAGCTACCAGAGTGATTAGGGGACCAAAGTACATCATGTACAAGGAGAGACTGGGAGGGCTGAATTTGTTCAGCCTTGCTAAGAGAGGACTAAGTAGGATCTTATTGCTGTCTTCAGCTGCATAATGTGAGGGTGTAGAGAAGACAAAGTACCCTATTTGGAGCCATGTGGCCAAAGGGCAAGAGACAGCAGTTGCAAGAAATTATGGCTGGAGGTGAAGAAAAACATCGCCATGAGGATACTTAGACACTGAGTGCCTGGGGAGGTTGTAGAATCTCTAGCCTTGGAGATGCTTAGACGTTGACTTGGAAGAAGCACTGAGCAACCTGCTGTAGTTGACCCTTCACTGAGTGAGGTTTTATTGGACTAGAGTTCCCTTCCAAACTAGATTACTTACTTCTAAATGTTAATAGCATCACCAGTTTGGAGTGAATTCTTCCCATGTGCATCTGTCATTGTCAGATCTAACTTCATGACAAAGTGGGACTCAGAACAGCAAAATTTGAGCTCTGGGAGCCAAGAGGTGTTCAAAATATTAACCTTAATGAACGAATCTGTGCAGGTATTCACAGGACTAAAATTTAGTTGGCTTTCCAACCTTTAAAAAAAAAAAAAAAAAAAGGAAGAAAAAATACTCATAAAGTGGGGACTAAACATAAGGAAATTTGGTCTGCAAAATTAATTTCTACTTTAAAAATTGCAAACTTCTGAACTAGAATGAAATTACTCTGAGACTCTGAAGATGTAGAAAAATTCTATGAAATCACTAACAGATGCTTTGTCTCTTTGATATAATGGGTTACTAAGCAAAAGTGGCCAGGCTGTTTTATTAATGTATAAAGTATGAGGATATCAAAGCCCAGGGTACGTAGTTGAGTAAGGGGACTTCCTGGTGGTCTCTCCTGAGTTCAGGGATACAGTAAATCTGAAGAAAAGCTGTACCTATATGGCAGGTAGTCAGATAGACTTCTGCATGGCTATTTTCTTTCTATTTATTTTTTAACTTGGATTTGCAGCTACAGTAACCCACTTTCATTAAGCTCTGGCTATTGTTGCTACTTGTCAGGTCTATTAAAAGCTTCCCCAGAAAGTAAGAAATAATTATATTAAGTGTGTCTCGACAAACCATGTGACCATCTCTGTCTTCCCTGATTCTTAACTTAGTAAATCCGGGTAAAAAATCGGACATTAACGTATTCGTTGGCTCTTTCATTTCAGTAGAGAGTAAATGGCAAGGCTGTAAGTCTTGCAGAAAATCCACTGCTGGCAGCTCTCTCACAGAAGGCTCTGGTCCAAAATGACAACTGCAGCCGTGTGGTACAGGCAGAGGAATTGTCTCTCAAATAAGCATAACCCTGCAAAGCCATTTAGGGCAATGTTGAGTCCAACCAACACCTTGAACTGCGTCCAGGAACCCCAGAGATTATGGAGCTCTGTTGCCAGCAGCATGACCTGAAACACAACCTGGCCATGTCGCTAGACCGTTTGAGAGGCCTATTTTCCTCTGACAAGCCTTTCAAACTCTTAATAATAGTCTGTGGCACAGATAAAAGATGTTAGGTTGACTAGCTAAGTCTCTTAAATTTGTATTTCAATTAAGAGAATACTTTTTTTTTTCACATAACCTTGTTAGTTTTGTTAGAGGATTTTCTTCTGACAGAACAAATTTGAATAAAAGTACTTTGCTAAGCATGACGGCGTACACTTTGTACAGTTGTAGGCATTGTCTGGCCGCCCAGTGTTGTCACAGGGAAAGTTAATTAGACAGTTCAAATTTTCGTGCTCAGAAAGCATCCAGACAGCGTGACTCATTCTGAAAGTGGGAAGAGATCAAATCTAATGTGTATCAGTGGAAACTTTTTTTTTTTTTTTCCTAGAGTGCTTTGTATCTCAGAGTCTCAGCTTCAATTCATAAATAATAAAATTAAGAAAGACATTAAGCGGAGTGCCTTCCGGTGATAATCTTAAAATAAACACTGGTCCCCCGTTTGTCGCAGAGATTGGCAGCATGTTTCCTGCCGCCGCCCTGGTGTTGATGAGAGCAGTTGCTTGAGAGCCATCTTAGGGCATGGTAGGGTTTTTTGATGTTTTCTGGCTTGCAGACCCCTGAAAACTTGCAGGTAGAGCGGGAGGGCCCAGCACCGAAGCAGCTGAACCGCAGGTTGGATTTTCTTGGCTTTCTTTGGCAAAGTGTGTGAAAATAGGATGGACCCTTTGGTGTCTGTAGACTGGAACCTGAAAACCAGTGGCAGGGCATTTTTTAATTATGTTCTTTTTTAAGGTTTTTAAACCTGGGAAATTTTCTTAATAACTTCAGATGTTTTAGGCTCAAAAAGAGGGCAGAAAGAATTAAAAGATACTGTGTTAAAGTGCTGTTTTACAAAAAGCTAAAAAGACTATTGGACCTGTCTTTTGGTGTTAGTGGCAACTGTTGTATTTTTCCCTTATGTTTGCATATTATATAAAATCAAAAGATACACTTTTTCGGACAGGAAACGATAATTGAGGCCACAGTCTTAAAGAAAGACTCACAGAATGGGGTAGCTCTTACACAGAGGAGGGAGTGAAAGGATCTACCCCTACAGATACAAGGCTAGCAAATTGAAACTTAACTGGTCAAACTGGGGCAATTGCCAAATTACTTATGTTCTCTGGTAAAGGAAAACATTTCCCTGATACTACTCATTTTCATTTTGAAAGTCTGTGCTTCAGAAAATGTGTTTCATTTCAGGAGTAACTTCTCAGTCTGATACTGATGGGTGATGCCAGTGTTTTTGCCGTTGCAGAAAGCATAGGGCAGCATTCTGTGCCGTTGGCTGGTAGGACCCACACCTGTTGGGCTCCTTAGGTAGGTAAACTGTGCAGTTAGGTGCAGCCACAGATGGGCACTGTGTCATCTCATGATGAACAGCTCATGGTCAGGGCCCTTGTGTACCTACAGACAAGGAAAAAGTGGACCTGCTTATATTCACGGTCAGCAAAAGCGTAATAGAGTCATAGAATGCTTAGAACTGGAAGAGATCATCCTTAAAGATAATCCAGTTCCAACACCCTGCCATGGTCAGGGACACCTTGCTCAAAACCCCATCCAGCCTGGCCTTAATCACTACTTACAATAAAACTTAGGGCTTCCTCTTCTCTTAAAAACATATTAGAGAATGTTATGATAAATGATGCAACAGTTTGCTCAAGTCTTGCATGCAGTTGATACTGATGATCTAATGGGTTTATACTAGAAACTGTAGACTTCCCAACCTTCTTTAAAGATGATGGCCTGCTGGAAAATGCTTCTACTTTTTTAAATTTAAGGATAACTACAAAATGCAGAGCCTTCTTTGAAAGAGTGAAAGAACTCTTAGCTGCTTTATTTTAATGCATTTGAAATTGCATATTTTTCTCCAGACAAATTACACAGCATTTGAAAATGCACTTGATCCTTTTTAAAATATGTTTTTAAAGGCTATTTATTTTGTAGGCAAAGCATTGCTCATTTTTATCATAAGATCAGTTTAACAGTTATTTTTCTGAATGCTACATACTTTTTACTGGTCATTTAATTCACTCCTCTGCATGGCTCTAGGATGGTCATGGTGGTTTTTTGTTTGTTCTGATGTCTGTGTGTAGATACAGTCTGTAGAGCAGCACTTACATTCCTCACAACTAAGTAAACATCTTCCAAAGTGTTATTCTTAGGATAGTTTGAATCTCTAACATACTAACTAGAAGAGAAGAATTTCCGTTGTATTGCCATCTCACAACTTTAAAGATACGCATCTCTCTTGCAGCTCCCAAGCCCAACAGCATAAGTAGGATATTTGCTATAGCATACAGCCTTCATCTCTGTTTCAGAAATGTGGTGGCATGTGATTGATTTGACTTGTGTAGAGTATTCGTGCAAATGCATCATTTATTTCTGGAGGTGTAGCATAAAGTTCTGTAATAAAGGATAATTAAATGCTATAATGAGAGAAGGTGTCTTTCTAATTGCTGCAATAATACCACTTGAGTTACAGAATGGCCATTTTGTATGCTTGCATAAAATAATTTCTTTATAAGTAAGGCTTTGTTTTCAATGTTTGAAACAAGAAGTGTTGGCAGGAAATAGCAGCTTTTTTTTAGGGTGTTGGGTTTTTTTCCCCTTTATAGTAGTGTTTCCCTAGGATCTTCAGCCTACGCTGTCTGAATTTCCCAGCTGCTTCAGCTCTTGCTCCCTTGGTCTTTCTGATCCTCCCATGCATCCCATTCATGCTTTTCATACCAAACTGGGCAGTGGCAGGGAGGGGACACTCTCCTTCCCACCCCTCACCCAGCTGAGAGGTTCACCCTGGTCCTCATCTCTCTGCAGCATCCCATCACCTTGCTGTGTGCCGTTTGGAAATCTCCTTCCACCACGGGGTCCCTGAGTTAGCCCATCACCTCCAACCCGTTCATGATTCTGTGCTGTTTAATCTGGTGGCATTAGGGATCTGATGAGCACCAGTCTCTACGAGCCATGAAAATAGGTGTTTATAGCTTACTGATTTTGCAAGACCAGAAATTTGAAGAGTTGCTACTTTTTGTAATTTTGGCGACTGGATTTAACTTACTGACTTTTAGGTATGGTAAAAGGAGATGATTGAACTAGTTGGGTTCTTGGGTTTGGAGGTTTTAGCACAAGAAGTAGACACCTCGTTGTTCATTCACACTGTGTAGCTTCTAGTGATGCTGTTACAGCCCATCACAGATGTGACAGGAATGCCACAAGTAGTTCTTACTAAGGTTCCTTTGTTGAGCTCATCATTCTCAGTAGGAAGCCTCATGTACTGGTTAAACCTTAATACAAATGCTTTTCTGTCATCGAATCATAGAACTCTAGAATACTGTGGGTTGGAAGGGACCTTTCAAGGTTATCTAGTTCATCCCTTCCTGTGAAGAGCAGGGACATCTTCCACTGGATCAGGTTGTCGTGACAAGCATCGTGATGGTTTAACAGGATGATCTGACACCTTGTAAGCCTTGGACAACCAAACGTCTTTTCGGGGAGAGCTGAGAAGATGCTTCCAGAACAGGCAGCTGGTTTAAGTGGCTGATGTTGTGCACATGAAAATGTCTACTTAATTTATGCAACTAGAGCTTGATAGAATATTTTTTGTAAATTAAACAGTATAACATAAGTCTTCAGATTGTATCTGTTCTGCCTTTGGTCATAGTAAGTACTGCAGTGTGGAGTTAGCATAAATATTAATCTGCAACTAAAGTTTAGTCCTGGTTCCCTGAAGATATGCCCTTGGAATATGAAATGTTGTTTGGGGGGTGTGTATTGTATTCTTACTGTTCCTATAGAAGACTTTGAGGGGGGATTATTTTTAAGGCAAATTTTGAAGGCAGATCATACACTTGGTCTAGTTGTGCTTGCAGAGCCCTAAGTACACCAATTCTCTGCTATGGAGTTCTCAATTTGTTACAGATGTACATAAAGGGTATTATACATGTCCTCTGCCAAAACAAGCATTCCTGCTATTGCAAGAGAAGTGCTTGGCTCTAATCAGAAAGTTATTCAACTAATGACTAGCCAAGTGATCCTGCTTGCATTTAAGGGCAGTTTTTGGACATAGGTGAACTGGACTGGCTTCTTATTTTGCCTACAGAAGTTTTAATATGCTTAACATTATCCAATACCGGCAACTGAGGTAGTCTAAATACCACAGCAGGGACTGATTAGCTTTTTCAGATCACTGCTTTTATTCGCTGTTTGCAAAGAGGCTTAATCCAGTGCTGGAGATCAGGCATCCCACTGTGCTCGTGGGTAGTTTTCTCTCCCTCTTTGTGTTCATAGTGGCAGAAATTAGTGAGGAGTCTCCTCCTGCCTCTGACTTAAAAGCTCCAGAAGTGTGGTGTTAGTAGTTGCTCCTAGGAGTCTTTAGTGGACAGTGCAAAGAAATTATAGCTGGGGTTTCTGCTTTGCATCTTAATCTCTGGGCACACGATAAATGCATCAGTGCAATAGCATGATGGTATGTGATTTCGTTTACTATGTTGAATCGATTTAATATCCACATGAAGCTTGGGAAATTACTCAAAACAAACGTATTCACATTCTTTTTTTGCCCTTAAATCACAGGAGATGTTTCCCAGCAGATCGCCTGTCCTCCCAAGCAGAGGACAGCTGCCTCTGTGGTTCTCAGTATTGCTTTTAGTCATGTAATGAGGGTGAAGTTCATTAAATACACTTTTCTAGTAGTCATTCAGATGAACATTTGCAAATGTAGAATCCCCCCCTTCTCTGAGCTGAGCTTCAAGTTACAAGCAATGACAACTTTATTTGACATTCCACGTTGATTCACTTTTTTTATCAAGCATCAAACCTTACTACTGTTACATCGCTAAATACATGTGTTGTGGGGCTTGGTGGTGTTGGAACTGTTGGGCAGTGAGGGGAAGGGAGGTGTGGAATGGATCTTGTGTTTCCACATGGCTTACTTCCATTAAAAAATAAGACTAAAAAGCTAAATATGGCCTAGCTCCTGACTTTTGTTCAAATATCTCATCATTGCAAAGAGACAAGGAGATCTTGGTATCTCGAACAGAGCTGTAAAATAAAAGGGAAAGAAATTGTCTTGCAAACAAGTATGAGTGACTCCAGAACAAAAGAGTGGTTCATAGTTCCTTTCTGTCAAGTGCCCTAATGTTTCAATGCTACTGCTTAAAAATATCCATTATTTCACATATTACTATTGCATGGTTCTAGTTTAGTTATTTTCACCTTCTACTGGAATTACTCACAAGTACTCTGTTAGTTGTGTGTAAATGCAAGTTTATTACATTTATTGACCAATGCTCAGAAGTGTCAGGAAATTCAGAAAGAGGCTTCTGAATACATTTCAATGTTTAGTGTGGGCTCCTTTCATACTGCCTTGCACTTTGTACCAATATGATTAATTTTGCTAACGAGAAAAGGGGAATACAAATAGCTACTGATAGATTTATTTCTCTTTAATATTTTTTTTTTCCTTACAAAGGACTTACTGTTTCCGTAGCGGAAGGGGTTGTATCCCATAAGACAGATATATTTTAATAGGAACTCACAACTTTTACTACTTAAAAATAATTCCTTTCTTTGTTTCGTGAATTAGAAACAATGAGGAGAAGCTGAAGTCTGCCCAAGCCAGGTGTTTCTTGTTGGCAGCCTGCTCCCTAATGACTCTGGCTCTCATACAGCAGCTGCCTGCTAGTCTCTTTTGTATGGCCTATTGTTGCTGCACACCCCTCGTTAATACACATGCTGCCCGGGGCAGACCCTGAGAATGACATCAACTTGCTTATCTTAGAAACCTCCGAACCTGATGCAGGGTGGGGAGGTTGCCTTGCATCTGCCCGGCCAACTAATTGTGAGCTCTGCCGGCCGTGATTGGCTCCGCGTCCGCTCAGTAATAGGTTAAGCAAAGACATCGCGGGTCCATCTGTTCGTCCATTCATTGTTCTGCTCGCTTGCCTGAAGTCTGCAGCTGAAATCGTGTTAAGGAGTTGCTTCTGGAACAGCTACAAGAAACCAATGTCTGTGTGTTTTCCAGTGAACGTAAGTATATGGGCTTCTCTCTGCAGAAATGGGACGTTTCACCTTCCTGGTGTTTCAGCGTATCAGTTTGCATTTGGACAACGTAGCTAGAGTGTGTGTCAGCTGAGATTTGCGCACTTCGGGTGTCTCTTGGAAAAAGAGGGAAAGAAAAACAGTACGTCTGAAGACAAAGTATTAAAGAGCAACGAGCTCACCCAGTACCTTCTGTTAAGGAACTTTCAAAAGCATTGGTAATGGTGTCTTTCCAAGAATTTGAAAATGGTAGGTAGTAGCCATCAACAGAAGGAATTCTCCTTTAGCCCCTGGGGGGAGGAGGAGCTTTCAACTTTAAGTTATAGGTATTTACCCTTTTTTGCGAATAAGCTATTATTTACTTTAATTTGTGACTGGTAGAAAAAGCTTTAAAAAAAAAAAAATTGAAGAACTTTTTCTCTTACATCCATACAATGGATGAAATTTTCTGTTTGTGAAAATAGGAAGAGCTCCACTGAGGGCTTATGTGAAGATACTGTAGTACAAGACAGAGCATTAGGATGCCCTCAGGTGGAAACATGTTCCAGTCAAAGGTTTTGTGCTTTGAAAGCTATTCGGAAGTGTGTATCAAGTCTAGCCTGGCTATTTTTATAAAGTTTCTAATCTGTTTTGTTTTATGTTTTGAGTTCAGATGTTAGGCTGAAGAACAAACACTCTATACTCCATGAGCCTGTGTTCCAAGGATCCTGTAAAGAAAAAAAAGAAAAAAAAAAAAAAAAACCAAAACAAAGACCTTCATATATCAGTTGTGAGGGAAAGAGAGCATATAAAAGGGTTAAAAAGAGGTTTGCATTTCTACCACATGCCCTATTGTGTGAACATATGCATGAGTCTATTGAAAGTTTTCAGAAGATGGGCAGGCCACCAGTTGCTGGTCTCCTGCAGTTCCAGTAGACATCTGTTGCCCCAGAGCATTAACCAATCTGTTCAATGGGACATCCTTCCTTTGTTGGATAGAATGATGCAGACAACAGCACTCACTGAAATACAATGGTAATTAAATACATAGAAACTACAACAGTAGGTATTTATTACATATTCATTATTTTATTTGCATTGTTGCAGTATCTTTATCATTTGGATAACTGATAGTTCTCTTTATCATCTCTGCACTTCTCTCTGTGACAAATGACGATAGTGTTTCAGCAAACTGTGATTTCACTATTTTCCATTTTGTGTTTAAAGATGTAGGAAAAAGTTTGCCTGTGTGGAAACACGCTGAACTATTTCACTTTAATATGTACCTTAAGAAACCTCTGATGGCCTTTTGAGAATACACAATTTCTGTTACACTGTGTCACATGACACACTATTTTACTCCTTGTTATTTTGCTCTGAACTAGATTTGCATTAAATTGCTTTTCTTATGCTCAATTGTAAGTGGAAAATATTCTGAATACACATTAAAAGATTTGGATGATTTACTTGCCCACATGCCTTTGAGAAATATTTCTGGTTTGTGTGAAGGTGAATTAATGGACTGATTATTGTTAATGATTAGTGGAAAATAGTGGTGACTTCTAAGGAATGGAAAAAAGATTACTCTTCTACAATGTAGTAGCACAGCACTCATCCACAGTATTATGATTATACTTGATAAATGTAATTTACTCAGAAATACAGCATTTTAGGCCTTTAACAATGAACCTAGCATGAGATACTGTAGTTCTAAAAAGACTATAGTTTAAAACTTACGTTGTCATGAGTATGTCTATATTGGGAGTTACCCCTTTTATTAACTTTTCATAAGAAATACAAATTCTGTTACTCAGCTGTGGTGGGCATAACCAAAAATTCAGACATTCTTTACAAGAATTTTTGGCTGATTTTCAGTTGAGTCAGAATTTGTAGCAGGTGTCTTTCTTAGCTATATTGCATTGTATCAGTAAGTGTACTTTAGAACCATATGTGCATAAGGAGAGTTCCTTGTAAATGGAGAGCCTGAGGAGTTCTTCTTATCTGTTGGTACTCCTTGGATAAATGGGACCTTTTCTGGTTTTCATGAGCTTCATTGTCCTATATATGGGTACACAAGTGTTTATTTGGAATACAAATTCATTCAAGTAGACTGGCTGGCATGTTGCTCTTCACTAATCAAGTCAAGATAAAATAATCAATTCCAGCAGCATTCAGCAGTGACATCTGATTTTCATGGTTCTAATCAATGAATCTTATAAAAGACATCATGTTGGGAGCTCCAAAGTCTAGCATTTCTAAGAGATGCTCCTGACCAAAAATATGGTGTACAAAGTTCACAGACATTGTAAAAATTTGTCTGAAAATAAATAGTTTGCATGCAGGGTTTAGGCCAAATGCCAGGAATAGGATACTATGTGTTCCTGTGTGACCTGATCTAGGTATTCCTGCTCTGGCAGGGGGATTGGACTAGATGATCTTTCAAGGTCCCTTCCAATCCCTGAAATTCTGTGATTCTGTGTGAAAACTATCTCAGAAATCGTTAGTTTTGTATTTACAGTGTAAACGTCATTTTATCTACCCTTTAAAAGCAGTAGTATGGTGACTAAATGCTCTGTGACAGATTTTTAAAGCTGTTGCTCTTATTACTTCCTTCTTTAAATAGTTTCTGAAAAACGGTAAGAGTTCTGTGCAAAAGAAGCAATTGAATATTGAAGCAAGATGGAGATTGACAGGAGACTTAAAGCAGATAAACGTGGGGCTGATTATGTATACATTCCCAACAATGGACAAAGCTCAGTTTACGGTCATTTTTCATACACAGTTGATGTGCAAATCATCTTAAGTATGTTTCATATAATGCCTGATCTTCAGACACATTCATATGCTAGTGACTTCTTTGAATCCCACTGGAGGGTGTTATGACTCTGCTTGCTGTAAAGCACTTAAACTTCAAGGAGAAATGGTTGAAGAATGACTTAAGTATTATTTTAACTAACAGTAAAAAAAAAAAAAATCCTCTTTCTAATCTATGCACTTCAAGCTTTGTTTATTCCATGATGTTATTGTGCAGCCTTCTCTTGCTCCCCCTCCTTCCCCCCCTTCCAAAATTCCTCCTCCCTCTGCTTTGAGTTCAATACTAAAATGACATTTCACAGTACATGGATTTAGGCAGTGACCCATTATCTCCCCATACTCTGTGGCGGCGGTACATGAGCCAGCTCAACTTTTCAGTCCAGCTTAAAAGTGTTGTCCATTAACTAGACTTCCTCGAGTCAGAGCAGATTGTGGGGTTGGTGGAACAATGATGTCGGGGCTTCCAGATTGGTTTGGCAGCTGCATTGTTCTCCGAGGGGAAACCAGACGCACTTAAGTCCCGCTCTCTTTCATGGGCTTTTGTTCATACCAAATTATTCTTTCGCTGTGCTAGTATTCATGATGGTATGTTAAAGGAGTGCATCCTAGCAACTAAAGGCTGGTTGCTAAGCAGCCTCGCTTCCAATAGGGGTTTCTTGTTTGAGATTTTTTTTTTATTATTATTTGTGTGTGTGTGTGTGTGTGTGTCAGTTTTGTGAAGGCCACAGTATTGGTTTTTTAACTGTATCCTTTTATTGGGATATTGTTGTGATTTGTTACTAGCACTGTGCTATCGAGTGCATTACGTTAGTTAATAAATCACTGTGGAAAGGTTCATTTCCTAAATTCTCATTGTGTTTAATCTGTGGTGTTGCTTGAAATCCTAAAGCTGTGAGTAAAGAGAAAGTAATAGTCCTTGATATGCTGCTTGAGAGTATTACAGCCCTTCTAACAAGACCAGATCTAAATGAAACTTTAGTGTATTTTCTTTTCTATCCATCTTGCTTGGATTAAGGTATGGGTGATGAAAATACTGATGGATTATTTATTTATTTAAACTAGAAATGCTTAGGTAAAGTGAGATTTTGTGCCCCATAACCAAGAAACACCACCACAGCGGTGATATCTTGGCACTAAGCGTCTATAGAGTCTGCTTTTACAGAACTGGATATTTTTTGCTTGATTCTCTCTAGTCTTAAGCCTGGTTGAATTTCATGTGTGTGCACTCTCAGATCTTTTCCCAAGAACAGGCAATTACATTGCTTTTTAAAATGCTAACCTGTAAAGGGGTGGGAAAGCTAGTGTATTTGCTGACAGAGACTTCGTCTATTCATGAGACACCTGTAATTTGTATTAATATAGATGAAGGGATTCTATTTCACGTGCTTTTTTTTCTTGATATATCCTCCTTGATGAACCTTGTGTCTTCAACTGAACTTGAGAAATACATTAAAGTCCTTTGCCTCTATATCTTGCTTTTATGTTCTGCTTTGCAAGATGGAAGTGTGAAAGAACTCTTTGTTTCGTAGTCTTCCTTAATGTAAATTCTTTTTCTTCATGGTGACCCTGCAGTACAATTGGTCCACATGGTCCATTTTTATCTCTGAGAAATAATTTATTTTTACTTTCTTTATTGAAGCAGTTAGCAGAGATTTCTGTTTAAAACAACAAAGTAAGGGGAAAAGGTAGCAATCTGACTTTAAATATGGATTGTGGAAGTAATCCTTGTGATCAAATGGGTAGCTAACTTGTGTATAACTGTGGTTATGCAAAATTCCTCCAGAAAAAGTTGATGTGGCAAGTACTTACGTCCAGAAAGCTGCAGGTTTTCTTCTTCTGTTCGTCCTACGTGACTAGTATCTATATATTTAGTTTTGATTCAACAAAAGGTTTGCACTAGTCTAGTCCAAGAGTTGTAATGAGCTTTTCATTTTCTTGCCTTGTTGGCTTGATGAATGGTCTTGTTGCAATCAGCGCGAAGACTTCCATTGATTTTATTTGCCATAAGATCAATCCATAGCTCTAAATGCTATATGTGTTTGTAATGCAGCACTCTGTTGAGAGCAATTAGTCTTTCTTGACTTAATTACCACTTTATAAGAGAATTCAGAAATAGTTTGAGTGTATTCAGTTCAAGTAATAGTGTCTTCTAGGGGCAGTAAATTTTTATTTAATCATGTTTTCTTTTAATAATTCATTTTATGCATTACAATGTCTTATGTTTGCCTAACCAACTAATCTAGTACTATGCTAATTTCTTTCTGTTCAGCAGAGAGTTGAAGGTACTTAGTTTAAAAAGCTTTTCTAGTGCTTATATTTTATAGCTTTTTTTATTTCATTGTTACAATACTGTCTTAAGCTAGAAGAAATATCTCAGTTCCTTTAAATCGTGACAAGACTTCTGTCTCCGCATTACTGTAGGTAACCTCTCAGTGTTTGCTTCTTTCATAAACCCCTTTCTAGCAATTTTTACACAAAAGTATTTGATACACTTAGAAAACAGATCATCAGGTTTTTATCTGTGTAGCTATGGATGTGCCTTAGGAAAAGTTTTTCCCAAAAAAAGTTTTCAGTGTTTAAAAAAACCCACGAAAACCACATCATATTTTGCTGCTAGGAGAGAATAAATGTGGTTCTGAGGAAGCAGCAAGAACATACAAAGCAAGTAAAATATGGAAATATGGTAACCAGTTGCAACGTTTTTGTTGTCTCTTTAGGAATACGGAACACTTTATATTCAAGAATACAAGAAAAACAGCAAAGTGGAGTCAAGTACATGCAGCAGCTTCATGGGCTTGAAGGATCATCTGGGGCATGACTTGGGCCACCTTTATGTGGGGAGCACTGGCACACAAATAAATGCAACTGTACCTTGGTCAATGGCGGAGAAGCCAACGATGGATAAGGTGAATTCTAGGAAAGAAGATGTAGACAAGGAGGCATCTGAAGAGACTTCTGGAAGCTCCAGCTGTGACTCTGAAGAAAGCACAAATTCTGATAATGATTCAGAGAGACTGAATAATTCTGCATCAGAATCACATTTATTGCCTAAGACTCACCGGCCATTGTGCCGATCTCCTTGCTTAGAGCCTCATATACTAAAAAGAAATGAAATCTTGCAAGACTTTAGGATAGAAGAGGCTCAGATAGTACCTAAGGAAGTCAAAAAGCCCCCTGATGTAGTGAAAGAATATCAAACCAAACTGGAGTTTGCACTTAAGTTGGGTTACTCTGAAGAGCAGGTTCAACTTGTACTAAATAAACTTGGTACTGATGCTTTAATAAATGATATTTTGGGAGAACTTGTCAAACTTGGGAATAAAACTGAGACTGAACAGACTGTAACTAATGCTAACACTACTGTAATGCGTGAAGCGTCTTCCATAGAGTCTCAGAGGTCAGAGTCTCCACTGCAGGAGGATGTGACAGAGGATGGTGACAACCTGAGGCCAATAGTTATTGATGGCAGCAATGTTGCAATGAGGTATGTGACTGTGAAGCTTTTGCTTTTATATTTAAATGGAAATAGAATGACCTTGTACCGTTCAAGCACTGATGTTTGGTATAATTGCCTAAAACTGTGTGCACGTTGTCTCATGAGCATCATCATCGATGACACAGTATGCCAATCAGGATAGAGGTCATTAAGAGTTTAAGAGTTCAGTGGCAGTCATCAAATCTCTCCTTCTCACTGCTGGTCTAGTACTTAATTAATTTTTTGTATACTGAGTGAACCGTTAGTAGGCACCATTGCTGTGGGCAGTTGTCGTATCCGGTTACAGACAGGCAGTTAAAGCAAATGTAAGATTCCTTAAGATTATAAAATAGTGATACGGAATTAAGTGGGTTAAGGGATACTTCTCCTTGGTAGGTTGTTCTGTGATAGCTGGTCTGTCTGTAAAGTTGGTCTTGGAGTTTGGTTTTATTGCCACTAATTCCCAAGATTACTATGCTTTAGACTTTCACTTACATGCCCACAGATAACACACACATTTACCTACCACATTCACCATCCTGACCCCAGTCATGTGGGTGCATAGCAAGAAACCTGTTTGTGGGGATGCAGAAGGTTCATGCTTCATCAGTGATTAGATAGAAAAGGAAATGGCAGAGAGATGCTGAGAGATGAGGGGGTGTTTTTATGGCTATATAAATGATTAAATAACAAATTGGTTAGTAACTAATTGGATAACTCATAAGGATTATCTGATCTCTTGCACCATGGTTTAGAAGGTCAATTTTAATCTTCTGAAGACTTGATGTGGTTTTCATTAGCTTATTAATAAAAGTTCCTGCATGGCATTTCTGGCCTAAAGGCCTAGGGTTTTTTTTAGCTCCTAATCAAGTCAATTACCTTTAAATGAGGCTTTTAAAAATTAAATTTAAAATACAGCTCTTATTTACACCTATATGATAGCTGTTGCTTGTTTAAATAGGTGCGTTAGCCCATAAAGCAAGGATATTACTTCATAAACGGGTTATTCCTCTTGAGTTCTTTCGCCTGATTTGTCATTCTTAATGTTTTTGTTTAACATAAGCTGTAAATGAAGCATGTCCAGTTGAACATACTGGAGATATTCTGGTACCCAACCCAAGAAGTTACCCAGAGTTACTTCTAAAGATACTTCTAAAGTAGGTTTGGATTGTATGTCATGTAAATCCAAAACAGTTGTGTAAGTGTTGACTAGTTAGCACAGCTCGGACTTGGTGGGTGAACTTAGGTTCAGCTTCTTCCATAAACTGCAATGAATGCATCCTAGAAGTAGCTCCAGATCAGTCACTTTTCCTTAATGTTTATTCAGCTATTAGCATAAATATTTAAGACCTGCTTTCCTACGCTCAATTTACTTTTTTGACCACCTACATGAAATGAACCAGATATGAATGCATGCTATGCATGCTACAGAGTCTTAAAGCAGGTTAAATCTATTAATATAACAGTCTGTCTGTACCCAAGAATCAAATTAACAGGTCTTCACTTGCTTTCTACCAAATTTAATCACAGAATCATTCAGTCTGAAAGGGACCTCTGCAGATCTTCTAGTCCAGTCTCCTGCACTGAGCAGTATCAAATCAAGGCCATGTCAAGTTGGGATGGAGACTCCACATATTCTCTGGGACAGTGTTTGAATGTCCTCACTGTAAGAAAGTTTTCTTTTTTACATTTAAAAAGCATTTCTTGCATTCCAGTTTGTCCCCATTGCCTCTTGCCCTGCCACTGTACAACAGTAAGAAGTCAGTTTCTGTCCTCTTTTTTCCCTCCTATTGGGTATTTATACACATAGAATCATAGAATCATCTGGGCCAAAAGGGACCTTCAAAGGTCATCTAGTCCGAGCTCCCCGCAGTCAGCAGGGACACCCCCAACTAGACCGGGCTGCCCAGGGCCTCGTTGAGCCCCACCTTGAATAAGATCTTCCCTGAGCCTTCTTTTCTCCAGTCCCCACTCTCTCAGCCTCCCCTAGTATGAGAGATGCTACAGTCCCTTGGTTAAGTTTGTTCTCTTTCACTGGGCGCTCTTCAGTATTGTCTGTGGTTGTTTTATACTGGGGAACACAGAGCTGGACCCAGCACTCTAGATGTGTCTCACCAAGGGTCACCTTCCTCGAATTGCTGGCGACACTTTGCCTTCTGTGCTGCAAATGCACACTGTTGGCTCATGCCCAGCGTGGTGTTCACCAGAACCCTGAGGTGCTTCTCTTCAGACTTGCTTTCCAGTTGGTTGGCCCCCAGCCTGTACTGATGCCTGGTGTTAGTCCTCCCCAGGTGCAGGACTGGTATTTACCACTCTTGAACTTGCTGAGGTATCTGTTGGCCCATTTCTGTACCCTGCCAGGGTCTCTCTGAATGGCAGTACACCCATCTGGTGTACTCTTTGCAATTATGCATCCTCTGCAAACTTGTTGAGGGTGAATTCTGTCCCATTATCTAGGTTGTTTAATGAAGATGCTAAGCAGTACTTGCCCCAGTATCAATCCCTGAGGTACACCAATGCTGATTGGCCTCCATCTGGACTTTATGCCAGTAATTGTAAACCTTTCAGTACAGCAGTTCAACCAGATTTCACTCCACCCTTATCTTGCCTATCCTTCATTTGTTTGTCAGTGAGGATGGTATAAGAGACAGTGCCAAAAGCTTTGTTAAAGCTACAACACCATCCACAGCTCTCCTAACCCACTGAGCCAGTCATCTCACTATAGAAGGTTATGAGGTTGGTCGAGCATATTTCCTCTTTGTAAATCCATGCTGACTGTTCCCGGTCACCTTCAGCCAATTTACATAATTTGTTAGGGAAGGGCTTCCAGGAGGATTTGTTCCATCACCTTCCTTCTTTGAAGACAGAACGGATATTTGCTCTCTTCTAGTCCTTAAGAACATCCCAAATGACCACAGCCTTTCAAAGATTACCAAGAGTGGCCTCACAATGTCATCAGCCAGCTCCCTCAACTCTGTTAATTGCATCCCATCAGGGCCCAGCAGTTAGGGAACACTGTAATGGGAAATTCCCAAACTTCTGCTGAGGGGTGGTCTTGTCCTGTCAGGTTTGCCCAATTTCCTGCACATCAGGGTGGACTGATCTTGGTGGAGGTGGTCCTGGAACATCAAACACCTCTCCTGTGCCCCTCTTCTCTCCAAGGTCATATTACATGGGATTCTCCTGAACAGGCCTAAATCTGCTCTGCTGAAGGCTGGGGTTGTGATCCTACTTTTTGCCTTGCTCTTTCTTCACCAGATCCTGAATTCCATCACTTCCAGGCACTGCAGCCAAGGCTGCCGCTGACTTTCACATCTCTGACCAGTTCTTTCTTGTTTGTAAGTATGAGGTCCAACATGTTCCCTTGTTGGGTCCTCAATCACCCATGTTAAGAAGTTATCATTGGTGCACTCCAGAAGCTTCCTGGGTTGCTCATGCCTTGCTGCATTGGCCTGGGTGTTGGCAAAGACACTTTTGGTCAGCCAGTGGTGGGGATGCTTTTCTTCTGCTTGGTCAAGTGGATCCCATCAGTCCTTGTTTATGAAAGATGATCCTGTATACGTAAAAGATGAGTCCCTGTTGCTGACACCAGCTGTGCAGCCAGTTGTATACTGGCAGGATCTGTCCTTTCCCTTTCAAGAGAATAGGTAATAGCAAATAAGCACTTTAAAAGGAAAGATTTCAACTTTTACATGTAAAAGAGTGGTGTTCAAAGCAGTGGAGGAGATAGAGGAATTTGTCCATAGTTCTTCAAATTTCTGTATCTAAACATCCAGGGTGCTGTTATGAGTAACTAACCTGTAAATTGCCAGTCTGTTCTTTTCACCCCTCTTTGATTTTTCAAGCTGTGGCTGGCAAGCTCTCTTTGGAGTTGCTAATGGGAAATGGGCTGGTGCCCTAAGCAAGAGTGTAGATAGTCTTTTGAGATAACATTCTTGGGAGTTGTCTCACCTGTTCTCACAGAAATGGGCAGACTGTGATCTATGTTCTTATTCCCATGTTGTAAAACACATACTTCATTATACCATTTACTGCTACAGTTTATCTAGACAAGAACTGCTAATTTCACAGCAGCACAAGGCAGCACAGATTGAGGCTTGGGCTACAGTAGCTTGCTCTGTCCAGCCTGAGCCAGCACGTATGCTGATCTTGTCTGGTGACTACTCCTGTTCCAAACAAGCTGCTTTAGTAAGCTGTAATTAGAAAAAAACCCTCCATTTTTCTGCCTTTTGGTAATGCTTGGCAACTTTCTCTTATACTTTAAAATGACAATCCTTGTCATTCATGCCTTAAACTGAAAACAGTTGACCAGAAATGTCTTGTGTATTTCAAGTTCAAAGCTCCAATATTAGCTAACAAATGTGGATTGGTTAAAGTTTTAAAAACAAAGCAGACCCCCTATTTCAACTGAAGAACAGAGAACTGCAGGCTATGACTTGAAGAGCTGCCATTTAGTGTCTATGGGATGCTTCAAATCCGGTCTTGTTCTTTCATTATTCTAGCTGTCATGGTGTTGACTTAATCCTTTACCAGAAGGGGAAAGAAAGATGACTACACATTTAAGCCTAACACAAAGTCTTTTGTTGTAACACTTTTACAGATGGGTCTGATTTTTCTGTGTGTGTGTGTGTAAACTTAAAATCAAAGCTGAACAGCAAATTAGATAATCCCCTAGAGCAGCAGTGGGGCTCTTGATAGACACTGCCCACATCTGAGTCAGGGTGGACAAAGCTGTGATCTATGTTGGGTTTCCAAGACATGGAGTTTTTGCATGTAGATGTTGTTGTACTGCAAAATTTTCATTTAGAACCTGAATAAGAAAGGCATTTGCCCATTGATGTAAAAATGCACTCAGAACCTTATTTAGTGTAAACTGCACAGCATAGATCCTAAAGAGTTAACACATTTCAGTCAATAGTAGTTCTGTATCCCTGTGATGAGATTTGAGCTACCCTAAATTATGCCTTTAAATAACTGAGGTAGGCAAAAGAAGGTGATCTCGGCCCATCTAGCAACAGCTCTTCACCCCTACATCTGTCTGTTCTCCAGTGTGTTCTTAGATCTGCTCTTCATGCACCCCTGGCTTCCTCAGCTGAGCCTCTGCAGTCTGGAATGGAAGGGAGAAGGTCTTGTTTCTCCATGAGGCAGCAGAGGCAAGGTTTTGAGGTTCTCTTTTGCCCCTTCAGTTTAAGACTCCTATTTATTGCTGACGTTGAGAGAGAGGGAAATCCTTCGGAAGAGAGAAACACACTGTAGCATATTTGCACAGTCCTTTTCCTTTGCTTGTCCCTTTCAAGGTTAAGTTGGGATCCCAAAAATTGCCTGCAATTGTTTTTTGCTGTAATACTTCTCTTTGCTGGAATCAAAGTCAGGATTTTGCCACCAAGAAGTAAGGAATAAGGAACAGAATTGTTAGTTAAAAAGTAGGAAAACTAACTATTCATTTGCTTCTGTTCCATATTCATTAATTTTGTCTGCTACCCTGGGTGCCTTCAGACTTTGCTAACAGCAAAAAGAATGAGTTTCAAATTTTACTTAAGTGTATATAGAGCTTTATGTTGAAAACATACAGGCAAAAAAAAGTCTGCTGTGTTTACAGAGAACACAATCCAAAGGTAACACTGATAAGCAAATAATTAGATATTTTACTTGCTGTATTAACATTTTTAGATAACCACTTTCAGAATTACGTAGGCAAAAGAACTCTGAAGTATTTTGATCGCGTGCCATCTGGCGCTGCAGGCTGAAATCGATTAGTCTTGTTTTAAGCAACTGGATTCTTCTGAAAACTTCACCCTTCTGATTCCTGGGCCATGGAGGAGATGGACTTCGCTTTCCCTTTTTGGAAAACCTTGGCCTCTGTATTTAAATGGTGCTTGATGGTACTTCATTGCATAAGGGAAAACGCAATGTGAGGTAACCATTGCGTACTTAATTTTTACTTGTGAGAGGAAGATGCTGATTTTGGGTTCAGTGGGTTTTTGGTGTTTGGTTTTTTTTTTAAGTTAATGCTTCAGCTGTGGATATTCTAGGTGTTTGGTGGCATCAGAAACACATCCAGGCCTGACAGACATGACAGTAACCCCAGTGCCATTCAGGAATGACATTCAGCTGGAGGAAGTGTGAGATACCCAAAGGTGTCTAACAAGCATTAGACATCTCTATTTAGGCAACTAAATCTTGTCCCTATGCATTAACCATGAGGCAGGTCATTTGGCTGTAGCAAAAAGTTCACTGACACCTTGTCTGCATTCTGTTTTCCCACAACTGCAAATTGTGTCAACCAAAAGATAGTTTGATTGTCTTAGCGATACCATATGTAGTTGTCATACCAAAATTTAAATCATAGAATCATAGAACTTTAAACATCATCAAGTTCCAACCCCCTGCCATGGGCAGGGACACCTCCTCTAGTGGGACGCCTGCTCTAGTGGCAGGTTGCTCAAAGCCCCATCCAGCCTGGCCTTAAACACTTCCAGGGATGGGGCAGCCACAACTTTCCTGGGCAACCTGTTCCAGTGTCTCACCACCCTCACAGGAAAGAATTTCTTCCTAGTATCTAATCTAAATCTTCCCTCTTCCAATTCAAAGCTGTTACCCTTTGTCTTGTCACTACACTTCCTGACAAAGAGTCCCTCTCCAGCTCTCAAATATGCTCTGAATGCATATTATTTTAACAAATTGACAATTTGGCTGCATTAGCCTCTTCTCAGATTGTGTGTTTCTGAGCTTGGAAAACCTGATTGTGTCTTGGTACGGATTGATTGGTACTTGATCCAGATGTTCATCTTCAGTGGAACTGGCTGTCTTGTTTCTTACGTTATTTGGAGAAGTTACTTTAAGGAATAGATAAAAATATTCTTCCAACAAGTGATAACCATGTGGCTAGAGCCTTACAATTGGCAGCTTTGAGTGTAACTTCTCTTTGCCTGTTTTGACCTCTGCTGAGCGTATGACTCTTGCTCAGTCAGGCACCCGCATGTGTGTCTGGCTGCTGGTGACCATGATTCCCATACTCTGTAGAGTGCCCCAGCACTGGAAGTCCTACACGTGAAAGATGTTTTCAGAGATGTTACAGCTTCCAAGGCTTTTTTTCCTTAGAAGACCTCAAAGCATTGGAGTAAATTGTCATGCACTAATGGAAAAAAAAAACCCATCAAACATCTGGGAACTGCTTCATCTGCTTCACGTCGGCACCAAAATATATATTTAAGGAACAAAGGCGGGACTGACAGAAGACCTGGATTACTGGGAAATGCTTTGGGACGAAGTGTTTCTGTGATTAGGAAATTAGTAGAGTTATAAAAATAAAAAAAGGGATGCAGCTAGTGATAAAACCAGGCTGCCAGCCTAATGAGTCACAAACATGACACAAGGTGGAAATTCTTACTTCTCTGTGCTGTGGACTGACCACTGTTTTCCTCCTATGACATGGCAGAATAAAATAGTTTGGTAACTCTAAATTTACTAGGCAGATCTGTGTTTCAGTTTTGTTTTCCTTACTTTTAATCCATATGCATTTACATAGGAAGTACCTAAATGTGTCCAGATTTCAGTTGTGTAAAAACCTGTATGTGTATGTGACAAACATTATTGAGATCTCAACTGTAGTATCTCTTGTCGTCAGTGTGTATGTTCTCTGTAGCTTTCAAAATCTGAGAGCTCCATGTCGGTTTGAATATTGCATTAGAGCGTGCCAGAAGTCTTGCAACTCTTGTTAGTCAATGGTTTAGGAGTGTATACCACAACTCTTTTTAAGGCAGTCAATTGAAAATCTAGTTTGAGGGCTAGGAAGGCAACAAAGAAAATTAAAATATTCGCATCAGGTGTTTTACCACTTTCTACTAACTCTCCTAGCCTAGAAAATGCTTGATTGATTTATATTTGGGAAGCCTTATACTACTTTTTTTTTTTTTTTTTTTCATTTAAAAATAAAACCATGGCTATCAACAGGCCAAATATAAAGAATAAAAAAAAATGGTAATAAAAAGAATCATTTGTGTATGGTATGAAAGAGATACTTCTTAAGCAATATACTTTATCTCCCTTCAACTAAGAGTGGTAGTGGATGAAACATAGTCGGCAAGCAGAACCAAAGCAGAATAAACCAATGTCTCATCCAGGACTGCAGCTCTCATTCTGACTGCTCTGAACTTTTACATAATGCTAATAATTAGGAAGAGATTCTTAAAAGAAAGGTTCTTGATAAAGAAATACAAATGTTTCTCCTCTTTTTTTACAACTAATCAGAAGGGGAAAAGTCAGAAGCAGCAATATGATTTCAATCTTTTCACCTTATGATGTGTCTTAAAGCTGATGAAGCACAAAGATCACAAAAAAGAGACAAATTTTAATTGCACATCTTTTTTTACAGACTTTCTCACTAATCATTTACATTTCTTGGAATTTGTATCCACTCACATACCAGCTTAGGCATGTGTCTGAAAAGGAGTGGGAAAAATGTGAAGATTTATATGGGCTATAAATCCACTTGCTCAGCAATGCAGAAAAGCTAGTATGCGTTGTAATGCATTTCCTATTTCTGTTTCGTAGGGTTTAAGTGTCTTTAAAATTTATGTTACAGATGAAAGAATTTCCATAGTCTGTCTTAGGCAAGAGAAAACTAAGGAGCTGAATTTCTTGATCCTCCCTCTGCTTTTAGTAATGTGGCTTGAATTCCAACCTGATGGAAAGCAACAGGCAAGAATGTCCATTTCTTTCAGAGAGGCCACGATTTCATTCCAGAAATGATTTCTCAGATTTACAGAAAGAAACAAGAAACATACTAAAATGCAGTCTGACAAAATGCTGCTTCGCTGTCAGGAGTGAAAAGTGGTTTTAGCCGTTTGAGGCCATGGAGATTGTTTAGAGTAATAACAGTATGGTGATTTCACTGGGATTTAGTAACTGGAACGAGCCCTTCCCCACTGTTTTAAAATGGATTGCAATATGTTTGTGGTCACACATGATGCGCTGATAGCATGAACGCTAACTTCTTGTATCAGGCTTTGTAAAGGAGGCCTTATGGCTGCCCACTGGGTACTGAATGTGCACCAGCTGTCCTCATTTTATATTGTCACAGGGAGATGTAATTAGACTTCCTATGGCTAGAAATACTGTTGGCTCTCTTTTCTGTGCATGTGCATTTTAAATATGACGTATCTGTGTGAGTTTGGTTTCCCGTTCCTGGGAAGTTACGAAACACATGAAGATAGGACTCTTTTAGCCAAACAAGCACACCAATAACAATATAGTATAAAACCATATCTGGAAAAAACATTGCTATGTGTTTTATTATTACAGTGTCATTACAATGTAATAGTGTATTGCATGATATTATCGTACAAAATAAGGAACGTGTTATTGCAGAGGTCTATAGCTGTAACTAGACGGAATACTGAAATACATAGATGTCTTCCTCCTGACAGTGGTCCTAATTTAGGCACAGAAGATAGACTTAGACGATCCTTTGAATACTCTCTGCCAGCTAAAATCTACAAACTTTCATTATTGTGTCCGGCAACAATTGCAATATCTTAGTATATGATTCTGTTTCCAGGTCCTGTCTCTAGCACCATTGGAAAAGGAAGCTCTTCAGCTCTTATTTTTTCCACATTTTTTTATTTATCTTTTTTTTTNGGGGCTTGTGACCTTCAACACAACCTCTGCTGAGGATGATGCTTTGTGAAAGGTGTTAGCCGTGACTCATTCTCGCTCTCAACACCTAGACGCAGGCGAACGTGTACGCCACCTCCTTCATAGGCTTCTGGAATCTGAACATTATTTCAAAATTTTTTTCTCACTTTTACTGTGGCACGTCATCCATTGCATAGTTACTCGAGCTCCCTCAAAGTATCAAGGAACATACAGCAGCGCCATGTTTTAGAAAGCTGGAAATAGTAGGTCCTACTAAAAACTTTAAAAAATAGGTTTTTAATAGTTTTCTGGTATTTTTATTTTCCTCAAAATATGCAAGCGGGAGGAACTTCTAGGATCTGTGTGGCTATCCATCATCATATTGTCCACTTCAAAAATCACTCTATGGTGACTCCACCTTTCTGGAAAGTGGATTATGGCACACCTGCTGTACATGAGAAACCAGCCAAGCAAAAGGCAACAGCTTGCTGCCATGCCCCTGTGTTTCTTCTGCTACATAGAGCTGTGGGGTTGGGAGAGGCCTCACAGAAGTTGCTGGTCTCCTGTGCATGGAGAACCCAGACTGGCCCCAGAGGAACGGTCTGGCTTGTTCTGCAAAGTGTCCAGTGAGGAGATCCCAAAATCCATGGGCAGACTGTCCCAATGATCAGTTAGAAAACTTTCTCTAACGTTTTGCTTAACTCTTCCTTATGGTGGTTAAGGACTTTTCTGTCCTTACCCAGTGGGTCTATGGTGGGTCAGCCATGGCTGGCACCTGGGCACCCATCTAGTTGGGTGCTCACTCCCTCCACTAGCAGAATGGGGGAGAAAACAGGAAGAAACAGGAGCAAGAAAACTTACGAGTCAAAATAATGCCAGGGGAATCACTCACCAAGCACTATTGCATGCCAAACAGATTCAGGTTGGGGAATTTAACTTACTGTGTAGCCAATTAACATAAATATTTAACTACTGATTCAGATAATGGAAATGAAAAAGACAAACATTAAAATACTTAGAGGAAAAACCTCTATCCTCTACTTTTCCCAGGCTCACTTTACTCCAGACACCTCTCCTCCCCTTGTCATGGTTGCAGGTCCCTTCAGAGAGGCAGTGAGTGGCTCCAGGGGTTGGGGTCAGGAAAAGGTGGCTTCTCTCTGAGGCTCCTTCCTCTTGTGCTTTCCTTCCTGTGCACCACGGGCTGCAGTCCCTCTGAGGATGTACCTGCTCCGTAGGGAGTACCTCCTCTTCCTCTCGCCTTGTTCCGTCATTCCTTTCTCCTCCATCATGGAGCTGACTGGAGCCAGGCGTGGCTGGCACGGGGCAGCCCCTGACCACTTCTCACTCCCTGCAGCCCCCTGCTACCAAAACCTTTCTGGGGAGCCCCAGCCATTGATTGTTGTCCTCTATTTTCATTGCCTCCTATGCATTGAAGATTGTTTTGTACCTCCTCAAGCTGCCTTTTTTCTCCAGATTAACTAAATGAACTTTCTTCAGCCTGTCCCCATAGGTCTTGTTTTCCCTTCTTTTGGATTCTTTCCAGTTCCTCTGTGTCTTTTGTAATATGTCATGCCCAAAACTGGATGTAGAATTTGGCTAACTGGATGTAGAAGTTGGCTGAGGACTCATCTGCCTTTAGAAAATGACATAATTATGCCTTACCTCAGACAATTATTGCACAACAGGCACACATCTTTTGTTTTGCTTGTGTCTGATCCCTTTCTGCTGAACTGTCTCTCCATGGCTTTTTTAATACACATTTAATTTCTCCTTTTGAAGTACAGTACTAAGCAAATTCTTAGTTTTGTCATGTTGTATTTGGACAGGCTCTCCAGTTTGCGTCATCTGTCCTGCAGAGTGCCTGCCACCCCCTTGGCCTTGGAGTTCTTCTCTCTCTTTCCCTGTTCGGATGGGACCTCGCAGAGCACCTGCAGCTGGGATCTGCTGCCTCCTCCCCTGCCTCTTGCACAGCAATGCTCAGCACTCATCTGCCAGCATTTCCTAAACACGTTACAGTCTCCCATGTTGGCATTTTAGGTCTCCTGCATTCCCTCATCCAGTTTCCATGGTGCCTGTTTCACCCCATACTTTTGGTTGGGGCTATGAGAATTTTTAACACTCCATTTGTACAGATGCTAAAAATGTTTGGCAGATTCGGTATCCCTCTCCGAAACCATTTTTCAAGTGATGGCAATATTTGGGCACAGCTCAGGTGACTCCCAGTTGCCTTTGGAAAGCACGGAGTGAGTGAAGAGCATCACTTGGAGATCTGCGTTTCGCTGTGCTCTGTTTATAGATATAGAAAAGCAAAGTCATATAACAAGAAATTTTAATGTGTGTTTCAGTCACGGGAACAAAGAAGTATTTTCTTGTCGAGGAATCAAATTGGCAGTAGACTGGTTTTTGGAGAGAGGCCACAAGGATGTTACAGTGTTTGTGCCAGCATGGAGGAAAGAACAGTCGAGACCCGATGCTCTTATCACAGGTAAGCTCTGTTCTGCCTTTGCTGGGTTTTTTTTGATGCTTTGCACAGCATGAGTGCTACTGCTTAAATGGGTGAATCTTCAGAAATGGAAGACTATAATGGAAAGTATCTTCGGAGTAGTAACTTCATTGCAATGTCCGGGAAGGAAAGACAAAAGCAGTGCCCTTTCCAAGTCCTTATTTGCTCACATGATAAATTTTCTGTTAACTTTGCTGCTTATTTCTTGAAAAAAGTAGCTTCCAGTTTTTAAACCTGTTAACACCCACGTGGCACTGGCAGCGAAGATGTCTGAGGTTAGAGATTCGTTGGGTGATCTTTCTTGTGGTGAGCAGACTCTGCCGGGCTGGCCTGTCTGCCAGCCACCTGCAGCGAGTCACTGCCTGCACTTGATGGTACGGGAATTATCCTGACAGAAAGGGAACGGTTCCCCTTTTCATCGTTACCATTAACAAGTGAGACAACTTTTGAAAAATGTAATGTTGTACAAAAAAAATACAGTGTAGAGACCTTTATTTCATGATCAAACTAATTGATTTTGTGTGAAGCCTGGAGAGTCATCCTCCCGTTGCTCTAAAGTTGAAGCAGAGGAGAATTTGAGGTTAAAAAACCTCTATAATTGATGGGGGAGAGGAATTTCGGTTTTTTGGTCTTGGGTGGTTTTTTTTTTATTTAAACATGGCTACCTTTAAAGGGGGGAAGCTTTTGAGAGTAGTAGCTATGGCATCTGAAAGAACGTGGAAGCGTGTTTTGATTACCATGTGCATTTTCAAATATCTGGAAAGATCTTCACACCAATTCATTTCATTTGCTTGATTGTTACTAAAACAAGCCACGTTAATGCGACAAAATGTTTGGAAAGCTGCTGTTCTCTCTCATCACAGGCAGTGTGGAAACTTTCTCTTGAAGCCTTTCTCTTCCCCTGTAGGAGTGTTTGAGGTATGAGAAGAGCATTGGCTAAGTGAAAAAAGATTTGGCAACCTCCCACTAGCAACCAGGTCTAATGAGAGGTGTGCCTGCCCATGGCAGGGTTGGAACTTGATGGTCTTTAAGGTCCCTTCCAACCCGAACTGTGCTATGATTCTACTTAGAAATAAATTGAGACATCTGCTAGAGCTGTGGATAGAGCTAGAAGTCTCACAAGGAGATTCAAGAAAGTAGCAAGATATAGAATTGACCAGTTGTCTACAAACGAAAAATCAGTTTGCCATGTGTCGTCATGGAGCCTGAAAATGGGAAGAAGATCAAAGAAGGTTATTCTATCTTCTGTAAAACATTCTCCAGTGGTTTTTATCAGGATGCAAGGAGCCTGTTTGCTACCAGTCTTGTGAAAAACAGTCTCATGCTGACAGTCCTTTTTCAGAGATAATGCACCTGAAATATGCAGCCAGCTGGAATTTTGAAAAAGTCTTTGATGACTAACGTGAGGATAGTTCTAGACTGACAGTATTTGTGAGACGCTTCTTGGATTAAACAACAGCTGCATCTTTTTTATCATTACTTGCTAATCATCACATGGCAGATTTTTTTATTCTTTCTTAGCGGGCAAAAAGTCACCTTCCATCACACTCTTATTCATCATATACCACGTGGTGGCAGGGGGGTAGTGAATACAAAAAGGTTGGATATAATTTAAAATCTTGTTCTTTTTAGATTAAACAGATAACTGCTTGTATCAAATATATTGCTTATATATGATATTAATGCTGTATTTCTTCCTGTTAGAGTCTTTTGTTTTTTTCTAGATGGAACATGTTCCCTGTCAGGTTTCTTGTGCTACAAAAAAGTTGAGTTATTTGAGATCTATACCATTGTAAGAGCATGTTCTCTGTCTAAGCATCATCTTCTGCCCTTTTAGATGTTGCCTAGCTTCTTGTCTATTTTTCTTTCAGAGCTTGTCTGCTCTGAGGAGATTGATAGGTAGGAGAATCGACACAAGGGGTCTGTGCTCCAGTGCTGGCTGCACTGGTGCTACATCCAGAATCTTAGTTCAGACCAGCCTCCTTAGGCCCTCTGTCAAAGCTCCTTGGGATCTCCAGGACGAACACAGAGAAAAAGAATATTATTTTGCATGGGTTATTGGCACAGTGTGTAAGACAAGAAGGAATTAGATAAAACAGCCCTACTCGGTGCTGTTTAACATCTTTGTTGGAGACATGGACAGTGGGATAGAGTGCACCCTCAGAAAGTTTGCTGACAACACTAAGCTGTGTGGCGAGGTCAACATGCTGGAGGGAAGGGATGCCATCCAGAGGGACCTGGACAGGCTCGAGAAGTGGCCTAGTGGAAACCTCATGAAGTTCAACCAAGCCAAGTGCAGGGTCCTGCACCTGGAACATGGCAATCCCAAGCACAAATACAGTTTGGGCAGAGAGTGGCTGGAGAGCAGCCCTGAGAAGAAGGACTTGAAGGGTGTTCATGGATGAGAGGTTCAACATGAGATGGCAGTGCACACTGCCAGCCCAGAAAGCCAACCACATCCTGGGCTGCATCAAGACAAGTGTGGCCAGCAGGTTGTGGGAGTGACTCTACCCTCCTTCTCTGCTCTTGTGGGACCCCACCTAGAGTACTATGTCCAGCTTCCAGCTCTGGACTCCTCAATATAGAAAGGACATGGACCTGTTAGAACAGGTCCAGTGGGGGGCCATGAAGATGATCGGAGGGCTGGAGCACCTCTCCTATGAAGACAGGCTGAGAGAGTTGGAGTTGTTCATCCTGGAGAAGGCTCCAGGGAGACCTTAGAGCAGCCTTACAGTATCTGAAGGGACCCTTGGGGTGGGGGGTGGAGGGGTGTGGGTTGGTTGTTTTTTTTTCTTATACTCCTAAACCACAACTTTTCACCCAGCGTTTCACCCGGGATGCAGGTACTGTCAGTCTTTGTCAGGAGGTGTAGTGACAAGACAAGGGGTAACGGTTTTAAACTGGAATATTTAGCTTAGATATTAGAAAGGAATTCTTTCCTGTGAGGGTGATGAGACAGTGGAACAGGTTGCCCAGAGAAGCTGTGGATGCCCCATCCCTGGAAGTGTTCAAGGCCAGGCTGGATGGGGCTTTGAGCAACCTGCTCTCGTGGGAGGTGTCCCTGCCCATGGCAGGGGGGTTGGAACTCAATGATCTTTAAGGTCCCTTCCAGCTCTAACCGTGCTATGATTCTATGATTTAACATGATTAAAGAGAAATCTGTTTGGGTTTGATAAGACTTTATATACACAACTGTAAACCCTTTAAGAAAAGACATGTTCTGAGCTATTAATGGAGTTAAAATAAATCAAACAACACACCCCCCCCATATTTGCTCTTGGTTACAAGATGACATCAGATGTATTGTCAGGAGATGCTATTAACATTTGTGAGGAGCCTGAGTGTTTGTATGGAACATGGGTTTTCTAGTCTTTGTGGATATTAGTAGTAACCCCTTCTCTCCATGGGCAGAGGCTTTTATGAGACAGCCCCATTAACGTGAGCTACTGGAATTATTTCAAAAGATGTCTCTTACTCAGTACCACAAAAAGATGGAAGAGATCTGTTTTTATTAAGGAGCTTTGTTACGGGGAGACTTTTGGCTGTACTTGGGTGCAGCCTTCCTCTTCACCAAAACATTCAGTAAAGTTTAAAACCAGCCCTTCAACCAGAGGAGCTTTTCACAGGCATTTTGATAAGTAGTGTTTCTTTTGAACAGCAACATGAACAAGGTCCCGTGTGTTAGTCTTAGAGAAATGGTATGGAGCCGGTTTTTACTTGTTTGTGGGTTTTTTTGAAAGCATTGCCAGTTGACTGCTGGCTGTAACTTCAAATATGATATATCAGACACCTTCTGCTGGACTATAATAATTTAAGATATGTTTAGTCCTAAATGCTTGGATTTTATTCCTCAAATCTAATGTCTTTGGAGTTTAAACAAACATCATCTTCTTTTCGTTCTTCTTTTTTGACTTACGATTCTTCTTCCTTTTAGATCAAGAAATCTTGCGTAAATTAGAAAAGGAGAAGATTCTTGTGTTCACACCATCCCGCCGAGTGCAAGGGAGAAGGGTGGTATGCTACGATGACCGATTTATAGTGAAGTTGGCCTTTGAGTCAGATGGCATCATTGTTTCTAATGATAACTACAGGGACCTAGCTAATGAAAAGCCTGAATGGAAGAAGTTCATAGATGAACGCTTGCTGATGTATTCATTTGTTAATGACAAGTAAGTCATTCCGTCTTTGTACATGCCACTAAAATAATTAAAGAATGGACAGTGTGAAGACCTGTATGAAGTTTTTATCATACATCAAGATCATTAGGTACATACAGGAAGACGGAAGGAATAGTTCATCATATATTTGGTCTTCTGATTAAATGTACTTGACCTCTGTTTGTTGCTAGAGCTTTTTATAACAATATCTTTCTATATTTTTATGCTATTTTTCCCATTTTGATGTATGCCAATGTATATCCTATATTTGGTGCATACTATGGTATGGTATTCCAATTCTCTTGATGTACTGAGCCAGCATTTTTAGGTGCCTGTGGTTAGACTCCTAAATCCTGGTGTCATAGAAAAACCCATTTTGGAATGAACCTCAGGAGATCTCTAGGTCAACTGTCTGCTTAGATCTGTGGTGTCTATGCTATGGTATTTTTATACGCTGCCATATAGATCAATTGCAGTTACTACTGGTGGCTCCTTGTAGCAGGAGGGACTCAATACTCTGCCAGGCAGACGCTTTTATTTCAGTGCCTAAATACTGATGCAGGAGTCCTAGACAATGAGCACAGTTTTGCAAAGCTAGTTGTGGTGTTTTAAGAAATTACTGCCTCTGTTGCTGCCCTTACTTTGCTTTAGGAATGGGTAATGTGCAGCCCGGCTTTGCCAGAGAGCAGTCAGCTGAGCTAGACTGAGGGTATCCACACAGTAGATTTCTGTGACTTATCTCTCGGGCACTACCTGAAGCAGAACAGTGGCTTTTCAAAACAGCTCTCAAAGTACCCAGGCTTAAAAACATCAGCATGGCAAGTTTTGGTGTAGGACACAGTCATGAGGTTCTTGGTCATTGCATGAGGAATATGGAAAGGCTTGTTTGCTTCCATAATACTTTTTTGGTTTGCTTTATAGATTTATGCCTCCTGATGATCCTCTTGGCCGCCATGGTCCAAGTCTGGACAATTTTCTTAGGAAGAAGCCTATTGTGCCAGAACATAAGAAGCAGCCATGTCCATATGGTAATTTGATTTAAGTCATAAGTTTTCTGTACTGCTGGGACTGGGGATCAAGCTTGTGCTTCATTTTAACACTGCCAAAAATAAAAACTTTTAAAAAGAGATTTTTACGTTGTTGTCTTAGCCTGAGAATGGTTAAAATGCTGAGCTGATGGTGGAAACTGAAGTGATATTTTTTCATGTGTTAGTCAGAGAATGTTTCTATTTACTAGTTAAACTAAAGGAGCAACTTTAATAATCATAGCATAATTTGGGTTAGAAGGGACCTTTAAAGGTCATCTAGTCCAACCCCCCTGCAACGAGCAGGGACATCTTCAACTAGATGACGTTGCTCAGAGCCTTGTCTACCTTGAATGTTTCCAGGGATGGGGCATCTACCACCTCTCTGGGCAACCTGTTCCCAGTGTTTCACCACCCGGTGTTAGAATTTTCTTCTTTATATCTAGTCTGGGTCTAGCCTCTTTTAGTTTAAAACCACTACGCCTCATGCTACCACAACAGGCCTTAATAAAAAGTTTGTCCCCATCTTTCTTATAAGCCCCTTTTTAGTACTGAAAGGCTGCAATAAGGTCTCCCCTGAGCTGTCTCTTCTCCAGGCTGAACAACTGCAAGTCTCTCAGCCTGTCTTCATAGGAGAGGCGCTCCATCCCTCTGATCATTTTTGTGGCCCTCCTCTGGACCCTGTCCAACAAGCCCCAGAGCTGGACACAGTACTCCAGGTGGGGTCTCACCAGAGCAGAGTAGAGGGGGAGAATCACCTCCCTTGACTTGCTGGCAATGCTGGTGGTGATGCAGCCAGGATGTGTCCACTCATGTCCAGCTTTTCATCTCCAAATACCCCTAACTCCTTCTCAGCAGGGCTGCTGTACATCCTTTCATCTCCCAGCCTCTGTTGATTGGGGGTTGCCCCAACCCAGGTGCAGGACCCTGCACTTGGCCTTGTTGAACCTCATGAGGATCTCTTGGGCCCACTTCTTCAGCTTGTCCAGGTATCTCTGGACACCATCCCCTCCCTCAGGTGTGTCAACCACACCCACTCAGCTTGATGTAATATGCAAACTTGCTGATGATGCACTCAATCCCACTGTCTGTGTCATTGATGAAGGTATTAAACAGTACTGGTCCCGGTACAGACCCCTGAGGGACACCACTTGACACCAGTCTCCATCTGGACATAGAGCTATTTTGACCACTACCATCTGAATGTCATCATCCAGCCAATTGCTCATCCACCCATCAGATCCCTATCTCTCCAATTTAGAGAACAGGATGTTGTGGGGGACCATGTCAAAGGCCTTTCAGGAGTCCAAACAGGACGTTCATTCATTGCTCTTCCTTTTTCTGCTGATGTAGTCATTCTGTCACAGAAGGCCATTAGGTTGGTCAGGCAGGCCTTGTTCTTGGTGAAGCCATGCTGGCTGTCTTGGATCACCTTCCTGTCCTCTATGTGCCTTAGCATAGCTTCTGGGAGGATCTGTTCCATGATCTTCCCAGACACAGAGGTGAAGCTGACAGGTCAGTAATTTCCTTTTTAAAAATGGGTGTCATGTTCCCCTTTTTCCAGTCACTGAGGGCTTCTCCTGACTGCTGTGACTGTTCACATCTCATGGAGGGTGGCTTGGCAACTACATCAGCCAGTTCCTTCAGGACTGTGGGATGTATCACGTTAGGTCCCGTAGACTTCTATGTGTTCAGGTTCCTCAAGTAGTCACAAGCCTGATCTTCTCTTACAGCAGGAGGGACTTTGTTCCCCCAGACCCTGCCTTGCTGTCCATCCACTCAAGGGGTGTGGTGAGAGAGGTTGCCAGTGAAGACTGAGGCAGAAAAGTTGTTGGGTGCCTAAGCCTTGTCCTCATCTGTTGCTACCAGTTTGCCAGTCTTGCTCATCAAAGGGAGTACGCTTTCTTTGACCTTTCTTGCTAGCAGCCCGTCCCTCTAACCTTGGTATGTTGTCTCTCAAGGCACGGGCAAGCCCGATATTATCCCCCTACCCCCTCAAGCCTAGTTTAAAGCTCTGTGGTTTGGGAGCAAAACCCCTCTTCCCCCTTTCAGAAAGGTGATTCCTGTCTCACACCAGCGAGGCTGGTGCAGTGTAGGCCATCCCATTATCAAAAAAACCAAAATCGTGCCAGTGACACCAGCCACGGGACCATGTATTAATGGAACGGACCCATCTGTTTCTTCCAATGTCACTGCCCACAACTGGAAAAAGGAAAAACATTGTGTGATCTAGATTGCCTTATCAGCTGTCCCAAGGCTCTAAAGTCTCTTTTGATTGCACTTGGACTACCTGTTGCAGCTTCATCACCACCTGCATGGAAGAGCAGCAATGAGTAGTAGTCCATCATTTGTAGGAATACATGTAAAACAGCACCTAAATTCTGCAGGCTCCAGAAAGCCCTTTTGTAGTGTGATTTGGTCACAAGACGTCTAAATTTTCTTCTGGAAGGTTGACTGAGCTGTTTAAGTTTAGTTGCTGAGCATCCCTACAGGCACACCACCACCTTGACTGAGCTGACACCTGCTGGTATTAACAGCTCTGTGGGACTTCTCTATTAACTTTTCTGCCTGTCTGTCTCCTTGGCTGAACAGAGCAAGTGTGCACAGACACACCGACAGCGTCATGTTCAGCTCAAAACGTGGCTGGTAGTGTTGGTCTGCATTCCCAGAGCAGTAGAGGCAGGACGCTACCTCTGCCTGGTTTTCCCCCCAATATGAGAGAGGAGATCTTAGATCTCACCCTGTGTCACACAAAACCATTTGCAAGAGCTTTCAAATCATCACTAAAACTTTAAATGAGGGACATTTCCGTTGTTTGATGGTTGACGGATTCTGGTTGAAGTTTTGTTTTTAATCTGATTGCGTTTGTATTAATAGGGAAGAAATGTACCTATGGACACAAATGCAAGTACTATCATCCAGAAAGAGGAAATCAGCCTCAGCGATCTGTAGCTGATGAACTTCGTGCCATGTCTAGAAGCACAGCTGCCAAAACTACAAGTGAAGGAGGACTTGTAAAAAGCAATAGTGTTCCCTGTAGCACTAAAAATGATGGCACTTCCGAGCTGAAGCGTGCTACTCCAAAGAGGCAATCGGATCCTAGTATAAGGACTCCAGTCTATCAAGACTTGGAGGAAAAGCTTCCCACCAAAAACAAATTGGAAACCAGGTCTGTACCTTCTTTAGTTAGTATACCAAGTTCCTCTGCTGCAAAACCCCAAAGTACTGCACCTTTAACTAACGGCCTTCCATCTGGAGTTCACTTCCCACCTCAGGATCAAAGACCACAGGGACAGTATCCTACAGTGATGATGGCAACCAAAAATCACGGAACGCCCATGCCTTACGACCAGTATCCAAAATGTGAGTCTCCTGTGGATGTCGGGTATTACTCTATGCTGAGCGCATATTCAAATCTAAGTATGTCTGGTCCACGTAGTCCTGAGAGGCGCTTCTCCTTGGACACAGATTACAGGATTAGCTCTGTAGCTTCTGACTGCAGCAGCGAAGGGAGCGTTAGCTGTGGCAGCAGCGATTCCTACGTGGGCTACAGCGACCACTCTTACATGAGTTCGCCTGACCCACAGCTAGAGGAGAACTTGAAGTGCCAGCATATGCACCCTCACGGCCGCCTTAACACTCAGCCCTTCCTACAGAGCTACCACGAGCCTCTCACACGAGTACAAAGCTATAGTCATGAAGAACCAAAGCATCACCACAAACCTCCAATTCCGTACATGGCTGTGCATCTGCAGCATCCGACAGTCGGTGCTCGTTCTAGCTGTCCGAATGACTACGCTGCATCTCAGAGCTCACCACACACAAAGACAATGCATCTGGGGAGAGCCCTCGTGTCCACAAGAATAGACAGCATTTCAGACTCGCGTTTGTATGAGAATTCTCCCTTGAGACACAGAAAGCCTTACTCTGGCCAAGACGGGCTTGGAAGCTGGGATAGGCAGAGTTACGGGATGGATGCCTACGGCTACCGCCAGACCTACTCCTTGCCGAGCAACCCCACGCAGCCGTGCTACGAGCCGTTTGCCTTCCAAAGCTTACCCGAACAGCAGGACCAGACCTGGCGCGTACCTTACTGTGGAATCCCTCAAGACCCTCCAAGGCACCCAGACACCCGGGAGAAGGTTTACATAAATCTCTGCAACATCTTCCCCCCTGATCTGGTGAGGATCGTTATGAAGAAGAACCCTCACGTGACGGACGCTCAGCAGCTCGCTGCAGCCATCTTAGTGGAAAAGTCTCAGCTAGGGTATTGAGAGGTGATGCATCTTTGTGGTGTCTAGTAGTTTTCAGCTCAGCTCTAATGCTGAGGGAGGTTTGCTACAATAGCATTTGGGATCTCCTTCTCAGCAAGGAGGTTATATAGTAATCCGTTTATTGTGAAATACTGTATCATGGAGTCTGTATGTATAGCCCCATGCATCAGAAGTACCAGTTATGTTTTGTGTTCTAGTTTGAAAATTTTAAATGGCTATTTTCACAGCTGGAGAATGTTCCAGTTTAAATTAATATATAT
>VXBJ01001760.1:1039-18013 GCA_013400055.1 Nycticryphes semicollaris
AATCTCATAGAATGACAGGCTGCTTTGGGTGAGAAGGGACCTTAAAGATCCCCCAGTGCCACCCCCTGCCCTGGGCAGGGACACCTCCCACCAGACCAGGTGGCTCCAAGCCCCATCCAGCCTGGCCTTGAACCCCTCCAGGGATGGGGCAGCCACAGCTTCTCTGGGCAACCTGGGCCAGGCTCTCACCACCCTCACACCAAACAAGTTCTTCCCCACATCTCACCCCCATCTCCCCTCTGTCAGTGTCAAACCCTTCTCCATCCTCCTCGGGCTCCCCTCCCTCATCCAGAGTCCCTGCAGGGACTGGAAGGGGCTCCAGGGTCTCCCTGGAGCCTTCTCTTCTCCAGGCTGAACCCCCCCAACTCTCTCAGCATGTCCCCACAGCAGAGGGGCTCCAGCCCCCCCAGCATCTCCGTGGCCTCCTCTGGCCCCATCCAACAGGTCCATGTCCTTCTGCTGTTGGTGGCCCCAGAGCTGGACACGCTGCTCCAGGGGGAGCAGAGGGGTTTAAGGAAACGAAGCCAGTGTGGTATTTTAGATCTGATCTGTGCTTGTTTGGGAAAGCTTTACTCTTATTTCTGTATTTGGCAACCACAGTGATACATCAATTTAAGGAAATCTCAACAAAATAATTAAAAAGCAGGTGTCATCCATAATGGCAGTACCTATATGTTATAAAGACTTAACTTACTTCTCAGGATAATGGTTTCAAAACTCAGATTCACGTCAACCTCACCAGCACCTTGTACAACAGGGCCCTCTGTTCCGTCAGACCTCACCCATAGAAATTCCACGTCTCAATTTAAAATACTGTATTGTGTAGCAAACATTTAAGACACCAATTCAGCATGTTCAAGTTTTAGATTTCCACAGAAATGAAAAACCTTTCTTCAACAGACAGAGAAGCATTTCAGAACTGTAATGAAATCTGGTTTCTCAGATAATAACCTCGAGAATATTCGGTTCCCTCATCTCGATGCCGCTCCCCGGAGGCCGAGCAGAACATCAAGCCCAGGGCTGTAAGGGCTCGGCCGTTGTCCCCTTCTCCAGCTGCTCCTGAGGCCATCGCTGCACCCCCAGACCATTCAGAGGGGCACCCAGGCACCCCAGCATCAACCAAACCTCGCCTTTTCCTGGTTATTTCTGCAATGGTTTTTACCAGATACTCAAACTCACTTACACGATACCTGTTCTCTTCCAGAAAAGAAAATAGAAGAAAAAAAACCATCGGACCCAGTACACTTAAATATATCACTCTCACAGGAAGTGCTATCGATGCAGTCTTTGCAACTAGCCCCAAGTGTATATTTAAGGATTCCTTTAAAAATCGTTTTGATGTTGATCCGTGTAATTCAGATGCCGTACAATGGTTGGTTGATGACAACCAGCATTGTGCTTTATGTGAAAAACCAGAAACCTCAAAATAATTATAAAGCTTCTTGGGCTTATGGGAGATGAAACTAGGGTGGTCCACCAAAAAAAACCCAAAAAAATTAATTAAAAAAAAATCCATGATGAAATCCACGTTGGAATTTTAACTGGCAAGAGCGGTCCAGACTAGAAGAAAAGCCCAAACCACCAGTAGAAGAATGAATTATGATATGGTCCAAGATGTATCCTTAGAGGTTTGTCCCAACCCTCAGCCATACCGTGAGGATTGAGCTTCAGTTCAGTCCAGCCAGCAGAAATTGACTGTGCAATTCTCCATGTCAGGTATTTGTACACACTATGTACACTCTAGAAGGGTCCGTTAGTGCTACACTGTCGTACTTTTTGTCCCAGCAATTTGAGGGCGTGCAAATTCCACAAAGTCATCAATAAGAACTGGCCATGCCCCTGAAGGAAACAAAAAGAAGACCAGAATGTAAGACCCCCAGTTCAACAAGGTGTTCTTCTGCAAGATTAACAGGTCAGTCACTTTCTGGCCTTAGCTAGGCATAGTTTCAAGACAAAAAGCTGTCATTTTCTTGCCTGAAATTAAAGAGCTGGCTAGATTTCTGCTTTCTTCAAACCCAGTTAGCAGACATCCCCTTCCTGAGGTCAAACTGCAGAAGTCTGCTGCCCCCTGCTCTGGAAGCAGCAGGAGGTAACAGCTTCCTCCCCTCCCTGAACTGCTCTGCCTGAAGGTAATTGGATGGACTGGGAGAGGAAGGATCAACACAAGAATTTACACTGAACACATCTGTTAGGATCTGGCTGCTGCCAGCTTCACTTTGACATCACTGCACGTCTGATAAACTCAAGCAACACAACTTCAGAGCTGTTCTCAGCCAGGAAATGCAGTAACTAGAGGAGCCCAGGAGGAGCTGAAGATGCCAAGAGCTGCGCTGACAGAGGAGCTGTGTTTATTAAAAGGAGAAATATCAGAGTTTGTCTCTAAGAAAGAGTTAATATTTCAGCCTGCTCAGAAATTAAAAAAAAAAGAAGAAAGAAAATGGAAGTTTCAGAACTTGTTTTTTAACCCTGTGGTGACAAATGGGTGATACACTGAAGTAGCTCTAAGTGAACTTCAGACCCCCAGGGACACTGGAAGGAGGCTGTTATTAGACACTGAGCCAAAGCAGCTACACACCAACACATGAAACATGGTCAGAAGTTAATGAAAGGAAAAGTAAATGTTTACCTTCCTCATCATAGTTAGACATATCGTCTGCTATCATTGTACTAAAGTCTAGAAGGAGGTTCCAGGTATCCTTAGGAATTGATCTTTTATGATGTTCCTGTTTGGAGGGGTAGAAAATTTATGTTTAAAAAAATGTAAGTTAAAAAACCCCCACTTACAGATACTCAGTTTTACTGCTTTTGACACATCCATAGCCCCCAGACCTACTGCTCTGGTACCCACTGTGAAGTGCAGTCCCTGAGGCCTGGCTCAAAACACTCTGTTTCACCTACTCAATAGTTTAAAGATATTTATCTTCCAAGTTTTGAAAATATTGCAGTCTGGTTTAGGTAAAGATTTAAACTTACCAACAAAAATTTGTTCCACAAGTCTAGAAATTTAAATCTTCCATTAAGTACTAAATTCCAGTAGGCAATGGCCATTTCTAAATCTGCAATATTAAAACAGGTTACTTTTAGAGACATTTCAAATCACCTCCACAGGTATCTAGCACTAAAATGATCCATATACTCATAAATGTGAATAGATCAATCTAATGCAAACAACAGGGCAGCCATAAATAGAGATACACAACTATTTTATAGATTTTGATACTATAACTTGAATACAGAAGAACTGAAAATTGCCCATATTAATATATCTAAAATAACCAAAACACACAAGGGCACTTCATGTGTCTTTTGCTGGGTAACTACACTTCAGTTAAAATTCAGTGAAATGTTTTGTCTTAGAAATGCACCCGTATCCCCCAAACCTTGAAAAGAAAAATTGTGTAGCATTTTGTAGCTGCAGTTCTTTAACCTTTTTAATATATAAAATACAATTTACATAAAATTAGGTTTTTTTATTATCTCATTTTTAGAACAGCTTTGTCAGAGGCCCCAGCTTTGTGGCACAGCTGTTGTCAGTGGCTCATGCCTGGGATCAGATGTCCTTGGGAAGAAACCTTTCAGTACCGTACCAGCAGATGGTCCAGAGCTGGTTTGTTAGTTGTTGGGGTTGGGTTGAGGGGTTTGGGGTTTTTTTTGTTGGCTTGGGGTGTTTTGTTGTTGTTTCTCCCCAAAGACTCCTGTTAAGTTCTTGCATGCTTTGACTGTGTTTCTCAGGAGTGAGAGCCCTGCACTGGCAGGGTTGAGGCAGAGCCTCCCAGGAACTGCCCCCCGTCCTGGGGCTGGTGTAGAAAAAGAGATGGCGAGTCCAGCACGTAGGGAAAAATCAGCTCCTCCCCTGCTGGGATGTGCCAAGGACTAGACTGACAGGCGTTTACTGGCTGTTAGTGTAGACACTAAGGTGGCAGCTGATAAAAAGAGTTCTGTGTCCAAACTCTCACTCTCTACTGGTGGGCTCTCCACCACCAGGGGTGGACAAGGGCTTCTGGAATTACAACAAAAAGCTGCCAGCTGTGACCCTACTGAGTCCTGTGCCCATCACCGAGCGCACACAGCAGCCCCATCAGGCTGCCCAGTGAAGTGACCTCTTTTTTTAATAAAAGCCCCTAGACGTTTTGCAGCTTGGCAAATCTCTGCTTCCATAAACAACCCTCCTGTGAGTGCAGAGAGAAGAGGCACCAGACCACCTGCACCCCAGGAAAAACAGAAAAAGTAAAAAAACCTGACACAGCCCAAGAAAATCACTCCCTTCCCCCAGACACCCAAACTAGTTAAAAAGCTCAGGGAGGTGGATCTTAGAGGTGACATCAACAGCAAACAAATCACAGCATGAACTCTGCATTGCTGGAGGGAAAATAGATGGTGATAGGGGCAAGTTTGTGAGCTGTTCACTATCTTTGATATTAGAAGTTCTCTTCCAACAGCACATTCACATTATAATCCTTCCAAACTCAAATATAGAACAAGATTGTGGAGGATCTTCCAGCAGCTGCAAGGAGGTGCGATTCCAGGCAAAAAGTGTAAGACTGAGTTTGGAGAAGCAGCAGTAATTAAACAGGAGCCACTGAATAAGTCCCTACTCCTCAGAAAATAAAAGCTATCATTTTGACATCCAGCTCAAAGAGCACAAATGCAAAGTATCGCCCATAAAATTAAGAAGTAAAGATGTAATTTTAGGTTTCCTTGAGAAAGTGAAAGAATGCTCAGGAAAGTCCTCACGGATCAAATATGCAAACGTCAAAATCCATGCTCCGCACTGAGTTTTATCCAGAGAGACATAAGAGAAGCAAAGGATGTCTGAGATGAACATAAGCTAAAAGGAATTTCAAATGATATGCAAATGTCTCAAGAGCTTTTAAGACATCAGCAGTAGTTACACCACAGCAAGGGATTGGGCAGAGGAAATGCCCTTCCAGAACTGTGCCTCAACTGCTACACGATGTTTGGGAGATGAGAGACCAAGATACATTAAGATGAATTTGCAAGTTCCTACAAGCAGTTATTTAGACACTCCAAAATTAATTGCCTAACCAGGAGCACTCACTTTTCAGTGCTGTACTTCTCCCAACAGTCTTTTGCTTCAGGGTTTCCAGAATTATTCTGCCCTGCCATAAATTCATGCCTACGACTCTACATGGATTGGCACCAAAAGGGCTGCTAAGCATCCAGGTTTTAAGCTTGATTCTCCATCACTTCCAGACCCAGACCAATCAGTAAGTAAATAGTAAAAACAACAAGAAATCTTGGACTATGCATGTGCTCTATTAATCTGAGGAGACTATACTTATCTTTGTTAGAGCTTAACCTGCATAAAGCAGCTTCAAGGTGAATGACAAATAAAGCAAGGCACTTAGTTTTCCTAGTAAATAATTTTTATTGAAGTCTGTTCCACCCGGGATACTCAAAAGATTCACTTCCATATAGGACTGGGGGGAAAATCAGAAAAAGAATGCAAGTCTTCCTCATACCTTAGGTATATGGAGATAAAAATACAAGGTAAGTACTACATCAAATTGTTCTGGTATTCTGAAGCTTTGAGAAAACAGAATTGAAAATGACAGTGTAGTTATGACATTATTGTGACTTGTCATTTCACTTTTATCACCTTACAGGGACTCTGTAAAATACCCCTTGCTGTGCAAAGCTGTTCAAAGATAAAAACAACACAGGTAACCGCAAGGGCAACCATAAAAAACCCAAACAACAAAGCCCTGCAAGAGTTCCCCCAGCAGAAGGGCTTCCACACTGCCCCCCTCCATAGCCTCACTCCTGCCCTCTCTCACTCAATCATTTGCCTTCTTGTAACAGCCTGAAAAAACTTTATCTGACTTTTTACAGGAAACAAGAATCAGCCACCCATTTCTTTGGAGGATTCAGACCTGCCTACGTGCATGCCCAAGCAATTTTGGAACAGTTCAGCAGTGCTGGTTTAGCTTCTCTGGAGACAAGGGAACTCCCAATGCAATTGAAACCCCAGCCAGGATACAGAGATGCTAAAGAATGCCAAGAGTTCTGCCATGGCTTTGGTGGTGGGGTTTGTTTAGAAACATATCTTTAATAAATGATTCCTCCACTTCATCTGTCACGCTAATTGGAAGCACAGTCAGCAGAACAGCTCTGAAATAATGAAAAAATAATGAAAATAGAAAAAAAAAGGCTGTAGGGAGGCAGTGATTCCCAGTGGTACAGCAACAGGCACGAAGCCCAGGGCAGAGAAATCTATTTGTACCTCTGCAGTTCTATTTTGACAAGACATTTGTGAGTACTTTGGGTATTACAAGAGAATGTACAAGTGTACTTACTTGGGATAACTTTTAAATGATTTCCGTAAGTTAAAATTCGATTAATCTGTTCAGATCTGCAAATTCTAAGTGGTATAATTAGGCTTTTCATGTAAGACCATAATCTACTCTGCTTACTGAGAACCACACACACTCTCAGAGACAGAATAAACCCCCTCTCAGGTAACTCGGTGCTCTGTACTAAGGGTGCAGCTATTTCTAACAATCTGAACACCTTAAATTGACACCTGTCTTTAAAAAAGGCATATATATTCTATCCCAAGGGTGGCTATCTTCCAGAGTCATTGCATCACAACAATATTTTCACTTTGTGCTTTAATCAGTCCTTTCCCATATTTGCAAACAAATAGTGAATACATACCTAACCCCTTCTGTCCCGGGTTCTTTGCGAAGTTGAAAGTAAACTGATAAAAATCCTTAAATCTTCCTGGCTCTTTTAATTCTTGTTCCATTTTAGGAATCTGGGCCTTCAATTTTTCTATGCTGTCACACCTGCATTTTAAAAAGCATGTCTATTTGTGTATTCTTCATTTTGCCATAAAATATGAGTTATAACAAACAAAAAGTTGTACATATTTTGTGGAATACAAGACAATTATGAAAACAAAATTCAGGAAGCCTTTCATTAGTCTGCATCAGTAGCAACAAAGAAATGAAACTTGCATTTCTTCACGCTGCCATTTGTACATACCAGCTGATACACGAGGTTCCATAATCCACAAGACTTTTAGAAAACTGTGATAAATACTGCCCTCTCCTAAGGCGGTGAAAACCCCGGGATGCAGACTGCAGAGCAACACCCTGCTTTGCTCACCTGAGCAGCTCCGTGGCACCCCACTGACATACTCACACAGCCAAGGCAAGAAGCACCAAAAGCTGCTTTTTTTGAGGACTAAGCTCCCAGCACACAGCCAGCAGAGGCACTGGTACAGAGGCAGCCACGTGGTGCCAGACCCCAAAAAGTCTCTGGAGTCTGAAAGAGCAACGGGGCTGTGAATTCCCCAAAACAGGGCTGTTTCACCGCCCATCCCAGTTGGTGACACCAGGTTCCACCGTCAGCGTCTCACACTCATTGCACACTTACCCCAGCTCAGTCATTCCATCCATGAATTCCAGCTTTGAAAATTCACACTGTGTGGCAGCTCGGAATTTCCATGCGATAATGAGGACAGTAATGCTGGCTGGGTCAAGAGCTAGATCGTCACAAAACTGCTGTATACCATCTATACCAATTTTATTTTCATCTTGAGGATCTTTGGAATATAAAAGTAAGTATCAAGAAAAACAGAATTTTAAAGAATTTAATCAACAAGAGTATTTAAGATAAGCAAACGTTTTCAAGAAGCCGTTTTTGGGATCAGCCCTTATAAGTGAATATTTTATAAAGACAAACCTAAATTAGTATTTTCAATAGTTAAGCTTTAACAAGGAAGTTACTACAATAAAGCCTCCCATACAACGAAGCTTATGTTATTTTCATTGAGAGGCAAAAGCACCACAAGCACTTGTTTTCTGCCTAATAATAAGCAGGATATTCCGACTCGTTCCATACGGAGAGCAGTGGGCCTTTCCCACACCTCCCTGCTGGCACCTTTGGTTAAGGCTGCTGGTCTGCAGTGTCCTCACAGGCTGTACTGATACAATATCAAATCTGCCCAGAAATGATTAAGTCCACATTAGTTTTATGCATTTTCTGGCATCAGCAGCATGCACAGATCTCCAGGAGGAAAGTTACGTTGCCCCATCACCAATCCCATGTTAGCCTGGCACACTCCTCTTTCCAGCAATCAGCGTCTGCTCTGGAAGTGAGATGCACTAAGATCTACTAAGGCAAGCCAATAAAGACTTCAGGAAAATGGAATTTGGAATATGAGGTCATGTGAAAACTGACATAAAAATGTAGCACTCTTTTTCAGATTTTTTTTTCAAAGTACTAAACCCCAGAATTTGTTCTGCCATCCTGAATCCACTTCACTCTTTGTGGTAGGACATCACCAGTTGAACACTGGCTGTAAAACAGGGAAACAGACTTTGTTTTCTGTTCTGCTCTGCTTATAAGGAGCTGACAGTAAGCACAGGGTGAATAAAAGTTAAGGTAGAACCCATCCCTGGTATGCAGCCTTTCACCTTGTCAGGGCTGAGTCCTGAGTGCCTTCCCCAGGAGAATCTCCTAAAATCCACGTTAACCATTACAGTTACTCACTGTGCACACAATTCCAGTTCCAAACCCTAATCTTGGATAAAGGTACACATTTAGGGGACATGAAGTGCCTGTGTGCAATCCTTGTGACGCACAAGTATTACCTTTATTCCCCTTCTCCCGTGCATTATCAGTAAAAGAAGAGCCAGTTAAGATTCCTGAGCCCAGCTGCAACCACACACTGTAACTAAGAGTATATACACACAACTAGGAAATAAGCTGAAAACTCAGGGTACTCACCTTTGTATCTGTTATATAGTTGTTCTAACTTCTTTCTGTCCAATGACCCTTTAACACTCTCTCGTATATAAAGTTCAGGGTTTTGGAAGAAGTTGTCTGTTGCAACATCTAACTTCCAGTCATTCTGAGACAGACAACTCACCGCTGTCTTTTCACTAGACTGTGTGAAGACCATGAACTGACGCACTTTATCCTTCTGTGATGATTTCAACTTGTTCTAGTGAAAAAAAAAAACAGAATTAGACATGTTTTACTGGACAGAAAAAAAAACCATACCATCAGTACTGCTAGTACTTTCAAATCAGTACCTTTTATATTTTTCCCCAGCAATGCAACTTCCTCTGGCCTCAAACCCACACTTGTTTTCTCTCTTTCTTTTTTTTTTTGGGTTTTTTTTTTAAATTGAAACTCACCTTCATTCTAGTTATTTTACATTGTAACAAAACTGAGTTAAATCATGACAAAAATCATGCTGGCAAAGCAAATCACAGAAATAAAAAAACCAGATATTGCATATTTGGGAGAACGCTGAAGCAAATTAATACACAGCTGTAAGACTTAGATATCTATTTCAAACAATTTTTGGTTTTTTTATAAAAATTAAAATCTCCTTTTAACAGCAGAATACTACACCTACCAAAAAAGGGCAACTCAGATGACTAAATCAAGCCTGTGGCTGTCAGAATATTTGCTAGCTGGAGCTGGCTGTTGAACAGCTCACCATCCCTGGGCGAGAGGCTGGTGTTCGTTAATAGCAGCGTTCATTAGTGCTGCTGACAAGCCAACAGAAAACCCAGCCAGAGCAGGACCAGGGCAAGACCAGGCTGCCAGGACCAGCATCTCCTGATGTGCCTCTTGATGGGAGCAAGGAACTAGGCTGGGCCACCCATTTCAGGGAGCTACACACCAGAATACCTTTTAAGATTTATAGAATTATTTTTTTAACAGAGATTTTCCACTTTGAAGGTGCTCAACTCCACCTACATAATTTGCAAAACATTCCTGTGAGGAGGCATTGTCTCCATTTCACAGGTGCAGCAACTGAAGCTCGAAAAAAAATAAAATAGAAGGTAAGTAATTTTGCTGGAGGCAGGTGGGGGAGCGAGGAGCCAAGGTGTGAGCTCTGGAATTCCAGGCCTCCTGCCCGGACCAAGAGACATCCCTCCGCTCCTGTGCAAAACCAGAGACCTTGCTGCCAGGGATTTATCAGCAGGGAGGGATTGCCAGGGGTCTTTCTGATGGGGAGAAACACACCCAGTGGTGTTTGAAGGGTGTTAGTTACACAAAACTAACTGCAATCATACAGCTCTTGCACTAAACCCAAATTCAGTTCTAACGTTCACTCAATATATTCAAAGCAAAAAGGATCTTATTACAAACTGGTAAATAAAAGTTCTGGCTTTTACTATTGTGTAATTGTAATTTCCACATACATGGCCCCTTCTCAAGGATTATGGGAGAAAAAAGGGCAAAGAAAAAACTCTAGACGTGACAAACCATCCCCAGCCAAAGAACAAATGGTTTAGGGGCAGTACGAGCTCAGGCTCTTCATTCCAAAAGATAATTAGTGTCCAATCACATTATCATTAGAAAAAACAAACTAACGCTTTAGAACACAAATTCATGTGCCTTAAAGTCAAAAATCAGTTTTCTGCTGCTTGATGGCAGCCAACATGAACGCTATTATTCCTAAGAGTAGTGAAGTCACCAGCTTCAGTTACACCTTAAAAAAAGTAATACAAGAGCATCACGTTTGGCTTAAACTGATACCCACACACTGCACTAAACAGACCAATACCACTTAAAAACAACCGAAATCCCCCCAAACCAGCCCTCTCTCTACAACACGTGGCTGAAGCTGAGATTGGAGCACACACCACAGACTTAAACCCAGCGACCTCAGCCCAGCTGTACTACTTTTAAAGCTACAAAGCAATACTGCTTTATTTCAGCTGGAACACAACTCTCACATTAGACCCTTTGCTACAAACACCTTTCTGAAACTTGGATTTTCAGCCGTGGTTCCAGGTACAGGCCAGGCCATCAGAGCGGTCCTGTGCAGACCCACTGGTGAAAAAGCGTTTCAGAGCAGACCCCCAGCACCTCACAGTGCTGAGCTCAGACTCCCACAGAAAACATTTCTGCTGACAAAGCCAGGAGGAATGGCTTCCAGAAACAACTCATGGATTTTTAGTTGCAGATATATTAAAGCAAACCAATGAATGAAATCCCAAAGGAGGATGAAACACCCCCAAGGTCGATTTTCTGTATTGATGACTGGCTTCCTCTAACCAGTTGCACACAGCCACAGAGCATGGGGCACCATCGGGCACAGTCACACTTATGGCCTTAGCACCTTAGTTTTTGTTTGGACAAAGTTGGTACCTTTAATCTTTAGGTTTTGGTTTGTTTGCTGGTTGGTTTGTTGGGTTTTTTCACTTGTACATCTAAGTGTACAAGTTAAAGGGTGGTGAGAGCCTGGCCCAGGTTGCCCAGAGAAGCTGTGGCTGCCCCATCCCTGGAGGGGTTCAAGGCCAGGCTGGAGCAACCTGGTCTGGTGGGAGGTGTCCCTGCCCAGAGCAGGGGGTGGGACTGGATGATCTTTAAGGTCCCTTCCAACCCAAACCATTCTGGGATAAGTAAGCAAAGACCCTGTAATAGTGACTATTCTGTAAAACCTCAAGATGCTTTCTTCTGCCCTGTAAGGGTAGACTCTAAAAGCAAGACATACAATGAAAACTCAAGTAATGGGTTGGCAAAGGCTTCACCACAGATGTCCAACACCACCAAAGGGTTTGTGTGCTGTCATATAACAAGATAATGCAATTTATTAGATAAAAGAAAAAAAAAAGTTGCTGCTTAAACAACCTTTATGGTAAAATTTCAATCGTGTACATGCACACGAGATCTTCCTGTGCTTGGGGCTCCCCAGGTGATCCTAACACTAAAAACCTTTTTAAAAAGGGATGCTGAGAGTCAACGACACTAACCAGTACAGCATTCAGTCACATGTTAAGATGCAATAAATCACACTGCTCATTGATATTCTTCTTCTGGAATAACTGTATTTTCACTGGTCAAAAAGGAGCTTATTTTTAGTGAAGAAGTGCCAAAGCAGTTTCTCTATATTTGATTAATGTTTCCGCAGGAGCTTGCTGGGCTGGACGAGACACTCCACATCCTCAGTGACTGGACAACTCTTTGAAGGCCTACTACAGGGCAGCAAGAGAAGAAATGACTGCTGAGTTTTTATTACCCTATTATAGCGCTTCTTTCACCCCAGTAAAAACCCACCCTTCATGCAGGAGCAGGTTCCAAGCCTACTGCACTTTCAAGGGCTATTTCTAGAAGCCGAGCTCCAAGAGTCTATTATTGTTTTAAGTGTGCAATACAGAAGCCAGAGCACCCTCTAGCCTTTAATCCCACAGTCATCAGGCAACACACACCTTACACTGCAACTGTACGTGCTGTAACGGAATGCAACCCATTTAATATATCTCAACTTTAGCACCAGTTAAAAAGACAGAATTGGATTTAAGAGAGACCTGTCTTGCTACAATACGAAGGTGAAAACCAATGGAAAACGAGTGCAACAGATTTTCTAGTAAGTCCCTCGTGAGTCCTAGGGTAATGGGAAAAGGAAACATCATGACACACAAGGTGAACTTAAGTTTTAAAACAGTTACTTCTCCAAATGAAAAGCCACATTATGTAGCTTTTGCTATACGTCTGATGCTATAACAATGATTTTTAAATGAAAATTTGCCTCTGCCCATGAAGTATCAAATTTGATGATTCTAATTCAATAACTCATCCTTGATCAGATAATTCAGTGAAAGATTAAAAATAAAAAAGAAATACTTGAAATACTTGGGCTTCCCCCCTACCCAGTATTTTTTTTCTGGCCTCAGACCAAAACTACTCCCCATCTAGGGAAGCAAGCCTTTTGAATCTGGGTGGGGGGGGGAGAAATGCCAGAACTGATCTGCCAGCTGTGACCAGAGGGCTGGTTTTCCTGATCTTCTACACATAACTTTTAGTCACCTCCGATTCAAAGATGAGCTCTGCACGCTGGTCACCAGCAACTTCTGGACAGCTAATAGCTGCAGGAGGGCTCCTCTCCCCCGGGCAGTGGCCACAGGACACGGTAACAACCTTCATCCAGCACTGCCTGGACCAGAGAGCTGAGGATTCCCACCCTGGATGCTGCTCGTGGCTTAGATGCAGCTGCACACCATCTGTTTGAAGTATTCCTGCCCAAAACTCCTCCTGCCCCCAAAGACAGCACTCATGGAGTTACTCCACCACTAACTGCCCGTCCCAGCCACCATGGCCCCATGCTCTGCTCCCGCTGGTTTCCCTGCTAACTACAGGAATCTGAGCGATGAGACATCTGTGCTTTGTTCCAGGCAGGACTCAAGGGGAAGCTCGTTAAGTTCTCATGTGTGAGACAGGTAAAAAGCCTTTTCTAAAATAGCATCAACCTCCACAAAGTCTAGGTTTTTATACGAACTGTATTTCAACCCCTGGCAGAGACCTGGCTGTGGGAAGCACCCTTACACTACTGAAGGACCCCCGTCCCACCAGTTCAACCACAGAATATCCTCAGCTTGCACACTGAGGAACAGGCTTGTGCGTGTAACAACCTTACAGATCACCACTGCCACGTTTGCCACACTAACTGTCAAGGGAATACTGCTCCCTCACAGTGTCTGCATCACTCCACGCTGGGCAGTACCCATTAAAGGAACACACAAGACACTTGCAGAGAACCTGGTTTACTGCTTGTATGTGACAAATAAATGGCTAAAGCTTAAAAGGCAGAATGGCGAGTATTTTTCTTTGAGAAGAAAACAAAAATTAATCACAACAGAAGCTTACAAATACACTGAATTACATTTTAATCCACCAACTGTGATGGCATGCATGTATACTACCAAAAACCTCATAAAGTTCAAGTTAAAGGCAAAAATAATTAAATACAGAAATAGTAAGTAGAGAAACAGATCATATGGACACTATTTATTCAGCTTCTGTTTCAAACTGATGTGAAATCCATTTGTCTGCAGTGGAACAGAACAAAACTTAAAAATTTACAAGGTCTGTTCAGAATAAAATCCAAGGAAAAAAAAAATCCTAAGCAACTTAAAATCAAAGTTGCTTTTTACACCTTCTAATGTTCTTTTACTGGATAAAATCATTTAGTAGTTGCACACCGTCGAAGAAGAGCACATAGAAGAGCACATATAGCTATCAGAAGAACACAGTAGTTGTTTTAAGGTAATTCATGTTAATCTCAGAGTCAAAGGAACACCTTTTTTTTAATTGAAAAGCACAAAATAAAGCTGTCAGTTGTTTACCATTCTTAGCTTTGGTCCAGGGCAGAAGATTCAGTCACTAGAAGCTGCATTTATATTTGCACTGGCACCATAAAACATGAGGAAAGTATCAAGAGCAACATAATAAATTTCACACCTCCTTTCTCAGAGCAGTTCATATTCCTGAATAATTTTTTCATGGCTCTAGTTAAAAGTGATTTTACAGTGTAAGTTCAAAGTGCTCTCTGGTGAGCTGGGAGAGGAAACAGGATCGTGCACCATCTTGTCTAGCGCTCCCACTGCTCTGTCCCGAGCCCAACGCCAAGAATCTACAAGTTTTACTACAGGAGAACCAAACCCAAAAACATTTCATATCAACAAACTGCCACAGACATGAGTACACACTGTACAAACCAGCCTGGCAGAACAGCTCGCAGACTTAAACACTACATAACAATGTCATGAAGTGCAGCAACATTACAGGAGACAGAGTCAGACATGAAATTCTTGTAATACTGAATTTTTTACAACTTCCTGTCACCTGAGGTTGGAAGTAAGAAATTACGTATTTATCAGCAGAGAAATATTCTTCAAAGACCACAAACTGGACAATATAATAGATAGGGTAAATAGAGATAAGGTTAGCATTTGGCTCTGGATAAAGCCATGGATACTCACACACTTGCCTTGATTATTGCACACCGTCCTAAATTCATTTAATCATTCAGGATAGCACAGCCAGTAGCTCTTCTCCTGAGAAAACATGGCTTAGAGCATAAAGGACTTGCCCACACGTTGCTTGTCCCCATGAGGAGATGAAGCAGTGACACACAGAGAAGGTGAAGGAGACCTTTCCTACAGATGCTGCCCAGCTCAGATGAAAATGGGGGCAGGAGAGGCAGATTGCTATCAGCAACCCAAGGAGTGCTGACAGGGTGCTGCACCCAAGCTCCGGACAGAAAACCCTTTTCAAGTTACCTCAATGGCCAGAGTGAGCTTAATGGCTACTGTGATGGTGTCCCTTCCAGACGTCGGACAAAGCCAGCTCGAAGCCAGGAAGCCTTTGTCCTGAAAGCAGTGGCCGTACTGGTGAGACTAATTCAGAGCTAGGAGCACTCCCACGGGCAAGGAGGAGCCAGCGCAGGAGCCTCCACGGCAGCTTTTGCTGTGCTGGGCAAGCAGCCTGGCCCCAGGAACCTGCCACAGCCACTGGAAGGACTGGCCAGAGCAGTGGGGCACACGGGCAGAAAAACGGGACATCACATCTCATGCTTCTGGAAGGACATCCTCAGATCTGCACGAGGAAGTCTCCCTACTCTTTCCTCTCACCAAAAACAGGTACAGAATCCTATACCTGGGCACGAGAAACAGTTCACACCTGTAGTTACAACTTATAAAAGCTCCAGCCTGTTGTTAGGGTCCCACTTCAGTGTCTCTGTCACCCTCTCACCCAGCTGTTGGGGTGAACACGCACAGCCTGGAAAAGAGCTATTTGCACAGTGCCCACCAACTGCGCTGGGGGCCAGGAGGAGAGCATCCAGATAAATACCCATCCATCGGTACAGCATTGCCTCACAGAATGTATCTGCTAGCTCTTCAGTTCAGTATTTCCTAGAAGACTAAGCAGGCAGAATTCTGCTGTTCTCAGAATACCATGCTTCACTATTATGTTCCCACTTAGTACAGTATTGTTCAATTCAAATTTCTAACCACACAGATAGCCCATAATATACGTACAAAGGAGACAGCAACTGTGCATTCTGCATACCCACACTGGATATACCCTGAGACAGCTCTAGGTGATTTCCATGGACAAAAGACTTCATGAAAAGTTGTGTTGTGTTACTGCGTAAGTGCAATGTGAGACAGCCCCAGAACTGCAGGATTACAGAAAGTCACCTCTACAGTCCAAGCTTTACCCAGACTTTAACTGTACACTGCCATAAAAAACTCAAGTGAAGAATTACAGCGAGCTATTCAATTAAAAATTACACTAGTAACATAGTGACATGTTTATTAGAGGTCTACACCTGCACCACTTAATTTAAATCCCGGCTAACCCAATTTTTATGTCAATATAACACCATCAGTTAAAGGTCACATTTTTATTTTTTAATGTGTTTTTAACACTGCTTGCCAGAATAACGTTAGCCACAGATATAAGGAATCTTTATACAAGTAAGCGTTCACCAGTAGATCTGAGACACCTTCCTAAGGCAATACAGCTGCTATAGAAAAGTACTGCTTTAAAGCATATAAGCATAGCTAAAGCTGCACAACTGTTGTACCCAGAGAAGGCCTAGAAGTGTGGCTGTAAACAAGTTCCCTTGAGTGCATGAGACCAATAAGGATCCCTCTTCTTTAAAGCTAAGGAATGCCTTTTTCTTTTGTTTAGGCCAACCAAACCAGCAAGTTTTGTTCCCACCACTGTGGTTTATCTCTAGAAGAGGGGAGAAAGTCAGTCGATTTGAGAGTTCACAGTAAATCCTCAGCTATAAAGCACAAAAATGTTAAGGAGAAAATGCAAGATAGGCAGGTCTTCCTTTACAATGCTTATATGAATAACAGCCTTACCAAAACCACAAAACAATTATCCAGAAATTCTCCAACATAATCCCAGTTCAAGAAGGATCAACATATCCAAATTTCCTTGTGAACTGACAGCACTTGATGGGCCCTTGCCTGAAATTCTACAAAAAAAATTAATCTCCAAACAGCCCCCGGTTTCTGGCAGGCCCCCGCACTCCCTCTGCTCTCCTCCCCGCATAGGGACCGACCCGGCTTCCCACAAAACGCTTCTGTCGACCCTGTCCCGCACAAAGGCGTCTCGACCCTCACACAAAGTGCGGCCGAGCCCCTCCTCGCCGGGAGGAGGCCTGACAGAGCCCCGCCGGTCCAA
>VXBJ01001760.1:18037-42815 GCA_013400055.1 Nycticryphes semicollaris
CCTGACAGAGCCCCGCCGGTCCAAGGCCTCCGCGGGATCCCGCCCCCCCTCACCTAGGCCCCGGCTCTCGCCCCTGCCCGGGGGCAGCCTCCGGCCCCGGCCCGCCCCGGTCTCCCCCCCGCCTCCCCGCCGTGTTTGGCGGGAGGACCGAGGAGCCCATGGCCCCAGGACATCGCGTCCCGGCTGCAGGGCCGCCGGGACCGGCCCCTTCGGCGCCCCCGTCGAGCCGCTCCCGGACAGCCCGGCCCGCCACNCGGCCCGCCACGACTAGGCCCCAGCTACCCCTGCGGCGCCGCCGCGGCTGGTCGGCCCCAAGGCGTCGGGCCGGGCCGGGCTGAGAGGCGGCCTAAGAGGACACTCACCATGTTGAGGGCTGTGCAGGCCTCTTCCCTCCCGGCTCAGGCGGAGACTGAGGGCGGCGGCAACGGCTTCCTCCGGCGGCAGCAGCGGCGGCTCCCGGCTCCTCACGGGCCCTTCCGCCGCCTCCCGCTCATGCGCAGTGCGGCGCATCCCCCGCGCCGGGCACCGGCGCTGCGCGGTCGCGGCGCAGCGGGCGGGAGCTCCCAGCGGGGGGCGACCCGGCGGTCCCTCCAGCCTGCGGGGGGGGCAGCTTCGGCCCGTTACCGGTTCTCGGCTGGGTTGTTCTGGGGACGGCCGGTGTCCGCAGCGCGGCGGTCAGCCCGCAGCTGAGGTGGGAGGACCTGTACTGAGGAGGCCTCGGCTCGGAGAAGGGAGGGAAAGGGAAGAGGGAACCCCCCACGCTTTCCTCGTTGTTATTGCGGGGCTGGAAGCGGGGGTGGGTTCCCGGCCCGGGGCCGGGTTGGGGCGAGGAGAGGCCGCAGGGCGCGAGGGGACTGCGGGGGTGGCGGTTGCTCTTCTGAGGGCCTTGGGCCCGCCCGGCTCCTTCACACCCCCCTGGCGCCTCACCCCGTACCCGCTTTTCTGCCGGGGAAGCTCCTTATTTTCTTATTTCTGAAATACCCCAAATTAAAACGTTTTGGGAGGGCCCGGTGTGAGCGCGGCGCCGGGCCCGTAGAGGCGCTGGCGGTGTTTGCCCGGGGCCCGCAGGGACACTGCCCCGGCCCCCGGGGAGACAGGGGAGGCGGGAGAATCCCGTGGGGTTTTTGGCCTGAATCGGCAAAGGAGGCATTAGACCTGTGCTGGGCAGCCGGCGAGAGCCGGGAAAGGCGAAGTCAGGGCAGCAGCAGCTTTTCAGGCGTTTTCTTACCAGGCCCCCTCCGCGCTCAGGAGATTATCCTGCTGGAGGCTGCCGTCCCTTTGGGGGGCTGTTGGTTCCGGGGGTCTGCACAGAGATGAAGCTTTTCCTGCAGTAGCACAGACGTACTAGCAAAAGAAGTTGTATGGGTTAAATCACGGTTTGTACCGGTATCCCAGGCAGTTGTTTTTCTCCCAGGAAGGCGCACTCTACCTTCTGCAGACTTCTGGCAGCGAGAAAGGTGGGGGAAGCAGAGTATTTGCTGATAGAACTCAACAGTGGTGGCAAACTGCTAGTTGTGAAGGACAAAGGTTTTTGATGTGATTCTAGTTCTCCCATCTCCCGCTGGGTTGGGAGCTATTCAAGCAAGATGCTGTATTTATGTTATGACTGGTCTGACTGCAGGCAGCACAGAGAAATTGAAGGCTTGAGAAAGCCGTTCTTCATGATAGATGTCCAGAGGTTGAATTTATGTTTTTATAGAAAAGGGTCTGAATCACTTCACTGAAAATCAGAGCTAAGGTTAGATAAAGTGTGAGGATGTAGCATGTGGAGAGGAGAATCGTGTCTGTCCTGTGACATGTCCAACTGTGCTGGGGTTCTGAGAGGATAAAATTAAGAGTTGTCATGATACTAAGTACCTGGAACTCTGTGTGAGTTCAGCTGTCCCAAGAGACAGCAGTTGTCTGGATACTCTAAATCCTGCTGAACAGTCTGTGTTGGAAATGGAGGATGCTGTGACAACCCTCCTGCCCTCTGAAGATACAAATTCAGATAATTCTTGAGAATTATCATGACGTCTGACAGTAATCAGAGAGATGAACTGTGATTGCAGAGACAAGATTTTTAACTGGCTTAGTTTTCCCTCGTATCTGACTTGTGCTGCTTTTCTGTGTTGGAGGCTCTACTGGGGGCTTTTTTGGGTGTGCATTTGGGGGTACAATGTGTTTGTGTTTAATCTGTTCTTTTAACAAGTTGCACACAAGTTTCTTTTCACTTAGCATTGAAAAAGTATTTCTCCTTTTGTTTCTTTTGTTACACTAAATAAAGTACTAAACAGGAGTTAGCTGTAACTTCATCTTCTTCAGGTGCTGATTAACAAGGTACTGACATCAGCATGGTCCTTTGCTTTGTTTTCAAAGGAGTTGTTTTTGATTAAACTCCTAACAATGGCCAGGTGTTACAAAAGGAACTTCACCTGTGAGTGTTCAGAAGCTTCAGTGAGGTGCTGCTGGGGGTGCAGTGGGGCTTGTGGCACCGAAACTTCTGTACAGCTCTGTCCCAGATTCAGAGCAGGGCTCAGCAGCCTGTTGTCAAGGTGGGGATGCATCAGCGATACAGAGAGCAGGAAATGCTGTCGGTTGTGCAACCTGGGAGGGGGGCAGCAGCATCACTGTGACTGCGGTAACACCGCGAGCCGTGGCATTCTCGGGAGGGCTGGCACAACGCCTGCCGTTTGTTGGGTGAGCCAAGGATGTTGTGTCATCCCCCGGGAGCCCCAGGAGAACCAGGCAGTGCTTTTAGTTTCAATCCAAGTGTGTCAGATGCTTAGTTCTGAATGCAATAGGGGTGTTTTATGTGGACTCGAGCTCTCCTCTCGAGCAGATGGAGAAGCAAGACCCACGTTCAGTCAGCACAGAATCCATTTAGTGTAATCCCCTTGCTGAGAACTTCCTCTTGCAGCACTTTCTGAGGAGGAGGCCCGAAGCTTTGTGAAGGGTAACAATGACCTGGAACAGCTTGGCCTAGAAATGTCTTTCCAACCCCTACGTCTTTTTGTCAGCTATTTGTGCTCTAGGAAGTGAAACCACCCGTTCACCTGCCACTGGTGGAACAGCCATAAAGTGGTTTTGACTGTGGCCCTTTGCCTGCAAGCGCTGATTGTGTGTTTAACTCTGAGAGCAAAGTCCCCTGAACCACCCTGCACGAGGAAATCCAGTGCCACTAAAAACGGGCAGTTCCTTTGCATCCACAACCCATCCCAATGGTCTCTTCTCCCACAGCTCCACTGACAGGACTGGAATGTCCCCAGCAGCCCATGTAATTATTTTCCACAAACAGCCCGAGCCCTCCCGTGGGTGTGGGAGCAGTGTAACCCGCACGCGGGCCCATCGCCCATTAACCTGGTGTTCACAGGTTGCAGGGAGGGGTGTTCCCCTTCTGTTAAGGTTTCCATCCTTCCCGTGTTACACAAGGGGGTCCCAGGTTACTATGCCCAGCCCAAGGCGCTGGCAGGAGTTGGGTTCCACACCGAGAGGCAGCAGGACAGGTTTATGTGACAAAGGAAGGGAAATCAGGTCAGTGACACTAACAAAGTCTGAAAACTTCTTATGGACCTCACTACCCTCCGGCAGGACTGAAGAAACAGACTCTCATGGACACTTAAAGGGGAACAGGCTGCGAGACTTCTGTATTGTTCTGGAACTCCTAAGAAGTCCTGAGGCACATACACTAAAAATCAAGGCATTTGTAATTCATACGACTTAAAAATTAGAGGGCAGCAAGAATTAAGACAGGTGGTTGATTTTTATGAGGTACAGACTTCCATAAACAAGGTATGATCTTAGTGAACAGAACAATTTGAAGTTTCCCAAGCTATAGAGCAGAGAGTGCCATCAGAGCTAGGGGTTCTGTGCTAAACCCTGCACCTTTGAACCACCAGCAGCTCCAAAGAACATTGCAGGAATGCAGGAGACTGAGACATACTATAGTTTCCCTATCACACTCATCTTCCACATGTGCCATCTTTAATTCTTCAGCTTCATAAAAACAAGTCACCCCAATTCAGAGCACGTATTTTGCTATTGATATACAAAACCATAACTGGAGTTACATGTACGGGGGGGGCAGAGCCTTTTGCCCTGGGGTAACCCATCTGCAGAGTAACGCAGACACACACAAAGCAAGGGTAAGATGACTCTCGCCTCCTGTCACACGTCACATTCAGCCTTTCCCACTCCTCACACTGTCTAACAGCAAACTGGCTTTGGGGAACACATCCACACTCCATCCAGTATTAATTTTCTGATATCTGAGTGGTGCCTCCGTGCCTGGGACCAGCTGTCAGCATCTGTACAGAGGGGCAAGCTTCAAGGAGAACACGTTAACCACATCTGTCTCTAATGGTTCTGGTTTTAACTTGATTTATCCTAGTTCTTCATTCTGGCAAGAGAGGGATGCAGTGCTTGGCAGCACTGTTTTTAACTGGACACTCTTTGGAGCTTTGGGCTCCAGCTCATTAACATTTCCCACTTTCCCTGCCATTCACAGGCACCGATTGCCAGTTCAAGAGCAACTTTTTGGCACCAGAACTGTTTACACAGAAAACAGATTACGGCTAAAATCCAGCTACCATTGTCATTTCAAAACCCAGCAGGACTCCAGGCATGCGTTTTACTTGCTTATTGCTGCTATTATAAATAATAGGGGATGTTATAGAATCTTAGAGTTGTCCAGGTTGGAAGGGACCTTTCAGATCGTTGTGTCCAGCCATCAACCTACCTCTGATAAAACCCTTCTCTAACCCACATTACTAAGCACTGTGTCAACCCGGCTTTTAAATCCCTCCAGGGATGGTGCCCCCTTCCCTAGGCAGCCCATTCCAAGGCTTCAGAACCCTTTCCATGGAAAATTTTTCCTTATATCCAATCTGAACCTCCCCAGATCATCGATAATCAGCTAGTCTTAAACTAACATCAAATGTCTCATAAACTATACTGCATCGCTTTTATAACCCAGGCTCTCTTCTCTCAAGAAATACAGTCAGTCCACATAAAACACCAAGGTTCCATTTATGAAATTCTGCAATATCTATTTTTTAATACAACACTCAGTAGTGTATATTACTTCCTAAACAGAATCCTGATGCAGAAGCCTGTTCCCCTCTGTAATAAATGTAAAATGTAAAAACCTGTCACTGAACACAACTGCACACACAGTTAAAGTACCTGTTGAGAACACACCATGTGTAAGAGCTGTGAGTTCAAACCTTAACCCTGGCATTGACTCTTCAATAAACACATTCTACACAGCACCGTTGAGCTTTTTACAAACAGAACAGGTAGAACATGGCCAAATAACTCCTGATCTGTCTGAACAGAAGAATAATCAATGGAAGTGATCATACCTGTGCCAAGTGGTTGATATGCCCTTTAAAATAGGCACTAATTGCTTATTTAAGAGTGGTGTGCTCAGATCAAGTTGGGTTCTTTTCCCCCTACTATTGGCTAAGTTTTGAAGGTCCTGATAAACACCTGAGTATTCATTATTTAATCATAAGGCCAGAGCTAGGATTTTGTGTTCACTAGGTAGTACAACCACTAGAACAAAGCATTCAATACACATGGGTAACTATTTTTACAATTCACTGCTATAGATAATTACTGTATAAAAGGTAAAAAAAAAATTAAAAAAACCAAGCCTTAAATGTAAAAACAGCCTACATCTGAAATTACAATTTTACCAGCAAACACAGAAAATAATTATTTATAAATCACTGCATCCATAAGTCTTGCAGCGTTTTGATTACCATCAGCCTCATTAAGTAGGAGGAAACAGGCAAATACCTACTGAGTGACTTGCCTGAGGTTGGGGTGAGTCAGCGGCCGGAGCAAGAACATGGTCCCGCTCTCCTGCTCCCCGTGCCCTAATCACTGACCCCGTGTGAATTCAGGCTGCACATCTATTTGTAATAAACAGAAAAACTCTGAATATTTTGTAAACTAAAATTCTGGCTTCCAGGAACAACCTACCTCTAGGAATTCTTTGTGCATCTCTAAGTTCAATTAGCTCACCTTGCAGCAAAGCATTTCACACGTGCAAATTCTGACAGTCACTTCTGCACGAAACTTTATTCTGAAATAAACAAAACCATTACTATTTGAAAAATCAATCTCAGTGGAATCGTATAGAGAAAAAAAGAACCTAACAGCTAATTTTCCTAAGGGAGGGGAAATTAAAACTCGTAAAAATTATTTGTCTCTCTTCATTCCAAAGGGAGATGTTTCATTGGCTTCCAAGGAACATGTTCTTGTTCCACTGGCTGGAGAGCACAGACCTGGTGGACAGAGAACCTCACACTGTGAGTTTTAATGTTTCTGCTACACATTCAGTGTAGCAAAGTAGGTCTGGAAACACCAAAATGTCAGGTAGAAAGAAAAAAAGTAAAATAAATGCCAAGCTGCAGTGTCTCTTCAGGACTGAGCTCGTGATTTTCTATGTAGATGCAATTTTTAGATAAAACAAGTCACTAAACTTACCCACAGTGAAACCCATTACAACTTTGGATTACTGCCCCCTAAATGTCACCTGCAGGCTGTGGTCTGTCAGGTATGGGATGATGACACAAAAAAAGATGCCTAAAACCCTCTAATAAGCAACCAAGGGAAAAACAAAAGAGAGAATAATGAAAGCAAACATTCAAAGTTGAGCTTAGTTTTTATTTGGCGGTAAATAAAAACCATTGTAGTATTCCACAGGATGATCACTGGAGTGTAGTTTTTTGTTAGGTGGCCATTGATCACAAGGAAAATTGAAGAGTATTACTGTGTGCTTTTAGTATACAAGCCTGTCCTGAGCCAGTGCTTTTTACAGTTTTTGCCTGCATTGCAGGGAAAGCTCCACAGATCGAATCAGATCCGAGAATCCCCTGTGACTTTGGGTATCGATTCGGAGATGAGATTTCAGGTTAGCAGGAGGATCCATTTACACAGACCTAACTACAAGTTTGTGGTCACTGCAGCATCTGTGTTTCCCCCTTTCTGCGTTTCCTCTTCTATCAGAGCATCAAAAGTTCATATGACAAGCAGGGCTTCACCTTAACTAGAAGGTGAAAAGATTTGCAAGTTTGCAACAATTAAAACATATTTTCCTTTCCCTTTTCCTGTTTCTCTGAGGTGCCTTTTAACCATGTTAAAATAAATGTACGGCAAATGATCAATATGTTGTGTCAGAGAAATGTTTTCTTTGCATATCTCAAAGCCTACCAATTTTCTCTTCTGCAACACTGCAGATACAAAGAAGTCTGACTATTATTCTTAGCCATAATTTCATGTTGTTTTAAAGACTTTGGTATATCATTCCAGCCAGTAAGTAATATGTTAGAATGTGAACAATATGGGAAAAGCAATGGAGATTTTTAAGGCAGTGTTTTATTTTGGCACACATTTAAATAAGTTTATCATCCTTCTGTGCTTCTGCTTCATGTCTGAAGATCAAATAATATTTCTGGAAAGCAGTTATGTTCCAGCTTTGATTACTGCATTAAATGCTAATATGAATTTTAAAAATGCTTTGTATCATATATTTCAAAGTATATTAAATAATTTTTGAATGCCAATTTTCACTACTCATTGAGGTAAATATGAAAAAAGATGCACCAAAAATGACTGAGAGGGACCCCAGGCTAAGGAACAAACCTGAACTCCCTCTTCAGGCAAAACCATAAGCCACAACAAACAGGAATTTGTCCGGAGGAACAAATTCATCACCTTTCAGATTCCCTTCTGGCTGATGCTCTCACACCTCGGGGAAAAAAGGCAGCTGTGAATGAAATGCAGGCAGAGGAGCCCTGGCTGGTTGTAACTCACACTCCCCACCAACCTCTCCCAGCCTTTAAGAGTTTCACATTTTTTCCCAGCCTCATGCCCTTCCACAGGCAAGCACAACCACTGAGCAACAATCATGTAGGTCCACAAGTGATATATACAATTACAGTATAGTGATACCCAAATTTCCCCCAACCCGTTACACAAAACGGCTTGCTGAAAATACAAAGACATCTTCTCCTTAGAGAAAATCAGCAAAGTAGGAAAAAACATAAACTGCACCTTTCTTGAATTTTATTTTGACTCGGCCTCTTCATCCACGAATTCAACCAGCGGAGCGTGTCTGTTGGCCTGGGCACCTTCTTGGAAATTAACCTTTTTTATCACTCCTGCCTTTGGAGCCCTTATGGTGTGCTGTGGGAAGGGAGCAGTGGTCAGCTCAGCCTTTTCCCCCTCCCCAGCAAGTGCTAAATTCTACTCTTTGGTGAAATTAGACCCCAACACACTTAATTGCCTCCTCTGAAACACATATATTTGCTTTAAACCTTCTTTTAAAATGTTACCCTACTCCTTTGCCAAGTTTTACTTTGTCATTAGTATTTATTTTGAGACTGGGGAGAAAAATGTTCTAATATTTTGATGTACAAACAGCTGAATGTTACTTTACTTCACTAATACTTTTTCTTACTATAATAAATACCAGTGATACAGTGTTAGTCCAAAAATGTTAATCATAGAGCAGATTTGTTCCCTTAAGAGGAATCCGCAGATTTACTAAAAATATTTTTGTTTGCTGGCCAGGAGGGGTCTTTACTTTTCATCTAGACATTTGGCAAAATCCAGATGAAATACAAATAGAGCTACCAGTATAAAGGAACAGCATATTTCCATACCAGTTCCCAAACTGGTGTACTTGTTACTCTACGAGGTTAGCTTTCCATTCACGTTTTGTTTCCTGGGAATTTCCTACATGGGGTTAGGCTACTATGAAAACATTTAATATCAGATACTAAATCCTCATCTCTAAGCAACGATCATTTCAATAATAATCTGCATATTAAATTTTACAGTTTTTATTTCAATTGCTCTGCAAAAAAAAGAGTGTAATTTATAGAAGGGCATGGTGAGGGAAAGACAAATTATCTCAGCAATGTCAATTCTGCTACCACAAACTGAGGTGTAAAATAAAATAACAGCCAACCCAAACCAGCTCAGGCTACAGACACTACGGTTCAAGCAACGTTACAAGATGTAACAGCCAAAATGTTAGTTCACTGCCATGTGAAAGAAGCTAAGTGTACTCTTGGTAAAAACATATGTAAAAAATAATAAAAAATCATTTAAAAAACCCTGGACATATTTACAAAGTCACCATTAGCTAAATCTCTACATGAATTAAGGGCAGACATTCCATATGCTTACACCAGTGAGCAAGAGACACACCTCAACAGTTTTTGGCTAAAAACCTGAAAGCAGGGAAGGGGAGAGGACTGCCAAAGCTACCCAAATGAATAACCCAATGACCATTAAAACATCTGCAGAATAACATGGATTATATAATCATCACTTGCTAACAAATTAACAGCAAATATAATCCCCTGAAATCTACTCAGACACAACACTTGTTTTACAGCCTATGAAGGGAGAGTGACATCTGCAAACTACACTCTGCACCATGCTTCAATAACACAACCAAAAGTGATTCAATTTGACCAGCTTTTTATTTTCTCAGGAATTAGAACCTTTTATATGTCACTTACCTCCATTTTCATAGCTATCATAACCATTAGAGGGTCTCCAATCTGAACCTTATCCCCTGCTTTCACAAACACCTACAAATCAAGAGAAAATTGGGGAAAAAGAAGTCATGCATGTCTGCACCATTAAAAATCACCAGCTGGATCTCAGCCAGCGCAATCCACTGAGTGACTGTGGTTTTGCAAAACTGCCTCGTAATATCTTTATTATTGTTGCACTGGGTATCCAAGTTCTCCAGCTAATACTCAAGGGAAGCCAGAGGCTACAGGAGAGGTTCAGTAAAACTCAAGAGGATGACCAGGAAGCCATTTAGTTCTCAAAGAAGAAGCACTTGAGGAGACAATGTATATTTTGTCCTTTCCGGGTTTAAAAGCTTCTATTTTAAGAGGAAAAATGCACAACCCTTTCCTGGAGCCAGTCCCTAAAGTCATTTTTAAACCAAAATCCAGGAAGAAGATTGTAGGAGCCACCTAGTTTTTCTATAGTAACTGATTAAGTATCCTCTCAGCGTGTAAGAGATCCACGTGCAAGGCCTCCACCCTCTGGAAGGGCTCACACCTTTTCATTGCCAGCAGAATCCCTTAACTACTCAACTCTGCCAGAAATCTCTTTTCTACTGAAACTTCACCACTGTACAGAGAAATGCAGAAGACTGTCTGAGCTAAAGACAATGAACAAAACCAGAAGGAGTGAAACACACAGCTTAACAAAAACAGCCTTCCTGAGTATTTTACTTTTTTTTTTGCAAGTGTATCCAGCGTTTCATCACGAGATGAAATGGGTCAAACAGCCTATGACACTTCAGGGATCTTTGATGTAAAAAGTAATTAAGATGAAGAGAAAAATATTTCAGCAGTAGGAATAGTTAAATATTCAGCTCGAGCAGAGCTGTAGAACAAGAAACCTGAAAAACTCTTGGGTGGCTGCTGAAAGCTTGGACTAAGCAGGGCTTTTTCTGACTCGAGGAGTCACACAGCGCTGACGTTTCTGACCCTGTTTCTTTCCTGGCAGTACAGAAGCAAACACTGTTTCTGAAGGACTGGGCTTGGACATATACTGGAGAATTCATGTCCTACCCCTATTACTGTAATTACCTTTTCAACGGTGCCTGTCATGGGCGCTACGGCACCGCTCTGCTCTCCCACCGAGCTCACCGCAGACAAGTACTTGGGCACAGGGAGGCCAATCTGAGCGCTCCCTTCCTGCAGAAATAAAGTCAATGACAAACAAGTTAATAACATAAACCACCCCTGTTAAGAACAGCCCCAGCTTTAGGCAACTCAGGCAACTCTTTAGGGTGCCAGTGCTTGGGCCAGGGCAGAACCTAAATACGCTCGTGGCCCAGCGTACCCTGAAACTCACACAGTTTCTTCTAGATCCCCCACCTCAGGCTCCACTCTGATACCACAGATTTCTTTCTTGTCATTTAATATTAAAAACAAAACGCATGAAATAAAAATACCAGTTACCAGCACTTCCAGACAACTGTAAGTCTGAAGGAATGGGTGCTGCTGTGTGACAAACTCAGATGATTGACCCCTTTAATAGTTTGTGTTCCCCTCTCCCAAACCATCATTTCCAACTCTGACTCACCCAATCGCATTTTATCTTTCTACAAGTAATTTATTTTCTCACTCATTGACCATAAACAAGTAACTTCTAACTACAGCTACAAATGCAAGAAGTATCAAAATATTGTAGGTCAATATAAGAACCTGAAATTACAATTCCCTTTCACAGTCTCTTGCCATTTATATCACTCATTTGCACGGGCAGAACACGGAAACCAATTACTTGTGATAATAAGGAAAGGAACTTTACCGGAAAGAAGAGGTAAATGGTGTTGTCCACAATGACCAGTTTGGACTTGGACACTGTTCCATTTACTGAAGACCTCAAGTACAGTGAATCACCTTCTTTGAGCATCTCCCCAGAAATCAGGTACCTTTTATCTTGAATCTGAAAGTTAAATTGCTTTTGTAAGGACAAAGCCTAACCCCTTCTGGAGCAATAAACCAAATGGTACTATTTGTAGTATAGACTCATGACCTGTGATTATTCAGAGATAATTCTGGAATTTTAAAAAAGAATGTCCTTTAAAATCTTATGTATCCTTTTTTTGTTTTAATTAACAAATTTAATTAACAAATTAACAAATCAGCACCAAAGATTAACTATTACCCTCTCCCAGGACAATTTTTATCATAAACTATGTAATAGCACTCAGCAAAATGCAAAGGAATACTATTTCTCAGGAAAAACAAAAGAAATAAGAATATTCAGAGTTTAGTGATGGTGCTAGAATCCAGTGTGTATGATTTGTCCTAGCACCCTGACTGCCTTCAAACTGAAAAATCCCCAGTATTCTGCTGATACCATAAGATTCCACAACGTTTTCCAAAAGGCAAGGAACTTCCTCACTCTTGGATGCTTCTAATGCAAAAATGACAACCTATTCAGTAAACCTACACAGGAGCAAGGGAGAGCAGAAAGGAGACAGCGTCTATTAGAGACCCAAACTGCAACAGAAGAACTAAGTGGACCTGTGGTCTTTCAGGATGTTACAAGTAGAGACAAAAAAGGTCCACATTCTCCTGGTTGCACGTCCTCCCCCCAAACACTCTACATTCCTTCCGGCCTCTTGTTATTTTTTGGCTGACATTACTTACACGAGATAAGGTGACAGTGTAGAAGCTCTGCTGCATTCCCTATGTAATCAATACACCCCAAATAGCCTGCCTGTTAGGTGAGGGATGGGGGTTACCTCAACATTCCCATCGGCAGAAATAAGGCTTTGGGTTACCAGCCTGATTATACACAAAAGCACAGTAATTTTCCTCACTGTTTTTCTAGTATGTTCATCCCTGCATAGGCTGAGCAGTTCATAAATACTGACTTATTCTCATAATTCTCCTTTCCTGAATACTGGAAGCCAGAAGCTGCCCTAGAGAAACTGCAATCTCGAGCCTGCAATCACTCTGAGTGCTGAATGTGAGAGAAAACCCATTTGGATCCAGGGGATGCTAAAAAGAATTCAACACTCAGTAAAACCCAACCCCATAATCCAAACAATTAGAGATTATCACAAGCTCACAAAAAAATACCCATGTTTAAAGCATCTGGAGTTGTATCCTATAGGATACGGAAGCAGATTTCTGTGGAGTGTCATTCAATTATTTAACCAGAAGAATAACTGCTCTCATCATTCCTCATCTCATTTGGTAATCACTTTCCAATTTCCATCTTCAAAATAAAAGAAGGGTTATCTTACAGAAAACGCTCTAGAAATCTTTTATTTATCCCACAGGAGATCCATCTCATGCACAGAATAAAGCAGGAATCCTGTGGAAAAGAAGTCTTTTTAAATGCAGATTTAGATCTACCTTCCAATGTTTCAGAAAGACAAATTTCAGGAAGAGAAAAATAGAGTAAGATCTTTAAATACTGAGAAAACAAATGCTTTTCTCTAGCCTTATTTTCAGAAGCTTTTTAGGAACTCTTCTGTGCCAATCCAGCATCTAGCAAAGATAATTTCAAGCCAAAATGTTAGTCTACAACAGCACTGCAAGCAAACAAAAATCAGAATCCTGTATCAGTAATTACCAAGCAACTTCAGTAACAGTTAATACAAAGAGGAGTCTACAAGAAACTCACTCTTCTTTTCTTGAATGAAATATCTGAAAAAAGTGGACTTATACCTGCATGTTGTATGACCCTTCTTGATTGTAACTGACAGCTACATCCACAGCTGCTCAATAAAACAAAACATGTATATGTGAGTAGGTTTGACTATAGGATCCAGAGAATCATGACATACAAACAATATTCAGTCTATCTATATTGATAAAGAAACCCCTACCAATGAGAGAAGCGTAAGTATTTTCAGATGAGCTGAGTACACATGGCAGGTGTCATACTGAACGCTAGATAATCTGTTGTTCAAAGATGAACACCTGCTGTTACGCTCTCAAATCTATGTTTTCTGGTCAGAAAACAGATTTTTGACAGGAAAAATTGCTGAGCACTTTCACACCAAAGCAAAGTTAAAAAAAAAAAAAAAGTCAATGGCACTCAGCTTTTTTAGAAATCTCACCCTCGTTCATTTTAATCATGACCATTAGTAATGTCATTTTGATTTAGTTCATATCTCCTCAGGATCTAACAGTGTGGATTAATCACACACTTCTGTGAATGTCCAGCTTAAATCACACTAAACTTATACTGCTTCTATTTGCTGTTTGTCAGCCTGAATTTTCAAGCACCAGTTCAAGTAACTTTATCCATGAAGCATCTCCTCTCCCTTCACACACTTTGGTGTTAACGTACCGTTTTCCCCATCCAGCAGAGACAGTTTTCTGGTATAACATATATTTATTCTTCTACCAGTGCTGGATGCAAACGGCGAGAATTTATCTAAAGCACAAAACAGACAGATCCATTACTTTCATTCTACTTTGGCAAACACAATACTGAGAATTTACACCATAAAAATCAATGTCCTACTATTACTACCATCATACTTGTATATTTATACTGCACAAAGACTGGGGAACCACTCAGGCTTCACCACTGAATAGTGAGACTGCGTGTAACCTATGGAACACTCAAGCTGACAGCACTAAGAACAAAGATATTGACTGTTCTCCACAAACACATCCTTGACCAGGACAAGAAAGCGTGGGAATTCAACTGCACTCCAGCAGGGTCAGATGAACCTTTAGGTGAAGGTCCCAAGTGTAAGAGCAGTCAAACACAGCAGCAAATTGCCTGGGAAGATGAAATGTCTTCTATGACTTGAGAGTTTGTGAGAGCGGATCAGAAGCACAGCTATCGGATATTGCCTGATCAGTTCATCATCTCTTGAAGAGGGGAACAGCATGTGGAAATCTTTCCAATCCCACTCTCCCACATTTCCAGGCTAGTTAAAGCAGAGGCCAAAAGAAAATTAACAAGGTTGTTGGCAGCATATATGAAATTTATATGCAACTTTTGTTAAGAGCAATCACGTGTCCCTCTTGTATCGCCATTACCAGTGTCAGAACTCAAGAACATGCAGCTCCCGGAGTCCTGTTCGTTCCATTAAACCCCGCTGCCTCTCCCAGTCCTCACAGAGACATCTTTATCTCCAAAGACCTTGGGCCAACCATAGGAATAAAAGTGACAGACACTGTTTATGCTTCTAAGGAGCAGGGAGTACACAGTGACACTGATTATGAATCCCAAGGTCTTTCAGATAGTGCCTGGCTGCAGCGCTGCGGGAAGCAGTCTGTACATCACAGGGGTGATATGTTCCATATTTGTCCCTTAACAAAAGTTATGGTCTGCTCTGCATGTAAATATCTGACAAACACCGGAACGCAGAACCCTGAGCAGGCACAAAGTCAGGCAAACAGGGAGCATGCCAATTAAATATCTCCACAGAGCTCACAGCGCTGTCTCATCCTGTCACAAGTAGAATAACACAAAAGAAGAACAGTCCTTACCATCTGACTGCTCCCGAAAAGCATCTGTTAGCATTTTCTCTTTCAGTATGAGACCCAGAGCTGCCTGACACATAACTTTGTGTGGGGTCGCCTTTTTGGCTGGAAATAGTTCATCATGGTGTTGAGGAATGAAATTAGTGTGCACGTTTCCAGCCTCAAACTGCGGGTGTCCCGACAGGCTCAGTAAGAAATCAATGTTAGTGCTTAATCCTACAATCTGTAAAGAGAAAGGAGCGTATTGCCAAATGGAAACAAAGCTACGAATGAATACAGCTTTCTGCTTAGACATAGAACTGACAGCATTAAAAAAATCTCTATTTCTTTTAGACTATAAATGTGGTAAAATTTAACTGTTTTTATAAATTAGAAATTACAAGCAAACATAGTCTGACATAAATCCTACCCACAAATTCCATCGAGTTTGAGAAAACTCACACTCTAATGAAAATTGCTGTTTTTTCACCCTACTCTTCTACAAAGTCCCAGCTGCATCATCCAACTGAAGATGTTTCAAACTTAAGAAAAGGCTCTGTGAAAAACTGGACTGGACTTACCTCTGCTCACTCCTCCAATAAAACCAGTTTGTGAATTAGGAAAAAATACAGCTTCTGCAAGCAAATATCTGAATCTGAAATAACAGTGGCAAAGCAGGCTCCCTCTGAGAAACCACTTTGGTTTTAGTGCAGTACTTTATCCATCCTTTGTTACCTCATGATCTGAAATCCCACCCGGTGCCTTTTACTTACATTATAATGATGCAAACTGTATCGCAGCTTTCTCAGTGCCGCTTGACGATCCTCAGCCCAAACGACGAGCTTGGCAATCATTGGATCATAATGAACAGAAACTTCATCACCTAAAATACATTTTAAAATGCTATAACACTAACCCAAGTACTTTCTGAAAGCTGGTAATGCAGAGCAGTGCACAGCATTTGGCATTAAACTCTGACACAACTGACAGCCACGTTTCTCTGCGTCCTTAAAGGACATTAACCTTGAGTGGTGTGATCTGGCATTTCAATTCCAAGGACAACTTCAGGACAGACTTCTGCAGAGGAAACACTACTCAAATTCAGTTTTCTTTGTTGCAACCAGAAAACAGGATTGATAAATGGTGATGAGAATATAATCAGCATGATCCGATGGACAATCTTTTGGGTAGGGGTAAGCAGAATATTCAGCGACTGAACAAAAGCCACGATCACAACCAAGAGTAATTCTGTACAGATTGGTCTAACAACACCCTGTCACACAAACTTAGTTAGGCCAAGGAGGGAAATGCTTACAAATAAAAGCTTTTGGTGTTACATATTTCTCATCACACTACTGCCTTCCGTTTTACCTTGTCTGACTCCAGTTTCTATCCTGGTGAAACCATCAGGGTGTGGGGTGGACAAGTGCAACAACGGCCCAGCCCCTGGCATAAAGTTATTATTGGGGTCTTCAGCGTATATTCTAGCTTCAAAGGAGTGGCCACGGAGCAGGATCTCCTCCTGCCTTAGGGGAATCTTCTCTCCTGCTGCAACCTGAAAACATTAGGTTTTTTTCTTTAATGGGGGATCAATATTCTGGAGTGCCAATGTATAAAATATTAAATATCCTTCTTCTAAACATGGACAACTAGAAAGCACATTAAAAGAAAAGTGCAAGGAGAAAAAAGTGGTAGGTCATGAAAGATTAATACTGAAATTATTCCTTCCTTTTCCCTAGGAGTCACTAGTCCACGGATGTCCAAAACTTCCCGTTATCATTCGGACATGTGAATAATCTCTCTGCAAATTGGGTGTGTGAGGAAACAGCCTGCTTCCAGTCCACACAACTACGTATTTATTTCAGAATGTGACTATACTGGTGTAACACCAGACACGTGGCTTTGTGAAGTTTTCCTCCTACAGCCTGATCCAAGAATGACTTTTGAGCCAGATATATTTGAATTAGGTTTTTTAAAAAATTCCAGCACAGCAAGGGAAAGATCGGGACCCCACTCCTCCACATTCTCTATAACCTCTCTAAATATACTTCAAAAAATGTTTGGATTATTTTTTTTTCTCTACACAACTGGAAGATGACTTTGTTGGAATTCAGAGCATCTAACAATGCTCCATGACCAAATACAGTACCACAAGATGTTCCCCTGGAGCAAAGGAAACTCTACCCTAATATCCAAGTAGGAGATGAGGGTCTGAAACCCCACCTCGTCTCTCACAGGCAGTATCAAAGAGCACGATTCACCAGACGAGGAACTCTACCTGTAAGATCCATTAACACTTACCCTAAGCTGCCACTCCACCAAGTCTGTTCCAGTGATCATCTCTGTAACCGGGTGCTCTACTTGCAGCCTGGTATTCATCTCCATGAAGTAAAAATTGTGTTGGGAGTCCATAATGAATTCCACTGTTCCTGAGGTATATAATAAAAGGGCACTTCACCAAAACAAGACTTTTCCAGAAGGGACGCCTAAGACACTTGATGTATGTCAAAACTATTATTTCTACATCAGATACACTGAATTTCATTACATTCTACACAAACCATCTTAAAGGGTCACACAGTTGAGGTCTGAAAACAGAAGGGTTGTTTCCTTGCACATTTATGTATCCTGCACTGGTTAGTAGCTGTTCTCCCCTACAGTAAAAGCTGCAAATTACTAGAGCTGTAAAAAGTGCATCAGGATGCCCTAAAGTACTGTGTATTCACATATGGTGCGTAATTATTTTTCAAAAGCAAGTATCCAAAGCAAGCAGTGAGAAAAGTCACAAATAATTTTAGCAGGTGATTTTGCATCAGGGAAATTACATTAAAACTCCCTGATGTTACAGACAAGGAGCCATGGGTTTGCTTTTTGTAAAGGCTTTACTGTTTGAATATAAAGTATTATTCTTTGGATGCTGAAAGAGAATTTTCCCTTGCTCTCCTCAAAGTTACTAACAATCGTTAACACTCACTCCAACCACAGCCCAGTTGACTTGGATTATCTGCACTGAAATTGTTTCCTTCTACTCTTCAGCTGCCACTGGTCTTGAGCTCAGACCAGGTATGCTAGTTTGCATTTGTCATTGCATCAGAAGTAACTGTATGATTACTTAACTTAAACCTCAAAATAACTGGGGGATGTGTATCAACCTAAATCAATCAGGTGCCGTGTGCCCTGAGACTTAAGTGCACCCCAGGAGCAGCCACACCTCCCCAGATTTACCTGCTCCCACGTAATTCACTGCTTTGGCTGCTTTCACAGCAGCTTCTCCCAGTCTCTTCCGAACGTCAGGATTAATTCCTGGCTATAAAAAACCAATACCGAAGGTTATAAATTTTTATGAATTTTGGTGATACTAAACTGCAAGGCATAAATATTTTGTGATATTTAGCAACAGTAGTGAAATCCTTACCAATGTTATACTTGAAATCTACATACTTTTTTCCCCTAAGAATCATTTTCCAAAGAAAGCTATTTTTTCAAGTAGAACACTTTCTGCAGCAGAATTAAAACAGGCCCTGAGAATCACAAATAAATTACTACCCATTAAATAAATGCAATGGAAGGTACCAATTACTTTAAACTACGTCAGTTCACACCAAAACAAAATAGTATTTGTAAGAACTGTCTACTAACCCCTGGTGCCTCTTCAATGATCTTCTGATGCCTCCTCTGCACACTGCAGTCTCTTTCAAACAGATAGACGGCGTTGCCATGCTGGTCTCCAAACACTTGGACTTCCACGTGCCTGTTCCATAATAAGCAATGTTTCAATGAATTCCAATAAAGCCCCAATCCTGCTACTGACTGCACCCAAACAGACTGACAATTTGCACACAGTGCTGTACAATTCAGGAGGCATTCTTATGGGTTTGAGTGTCTGCCCTCTAATAGCCAACAATGTAGAAATGAGGCTGCAAACATGCAGGATTTCAACTGCTTTAGACTTCTGCATTCCTAAATTAATTTAGACTTCTTCAATTGCCTAAATGAAACAGGATACTAAATGCCAGCTACTGCAGGGAAACCTCACAGTCCATATGATAACATGCGTCTCTAAAGGCTGCTACCTCTTTATCAGTTGTTTTATTATAATAAAAGCAAAACCACTTCACTATTATTTGATAATGATGATTTCCCTCATAACGTACTGTGTAGCAATTCACAACAGGCAGCAGCCCTGGCTCAGGAATAACACTTTTTATTTCAACATGCCATTTCACAGGATAACTATTATTAAGTGGCCGAAATTTATTCTATGTATAAGACTAACAAAAATCCATCACCATTCTGATAATCCACCAATGCTGGCAAAAGACATTCCCCAGGAATTTGGTAAGATTTTCCTCGCACCCATTGGACAGCATCAGCAGACCCTCAGTTTCTGTGGAGTAAATGCTGTCTTTATAGTGACACTTTGAGAAAACCAGATGTAAAGTACAGAAATATGACACAGATATCTGTGAGAAGTTCTTTATGAAAAATAGATTAGCTCAGTTTCACAGGTCAGGCATGAGCTAACACTTCTGTTTTAAATATCAAACTAGAGAAAGATTAAATGAAGAGTTTAGGACACTTGAGGGCAGCAGAAACACCACGACAGCTTGACACAGGTCTGTAGTTCAAGTATTCTAAAGTGATTTTTTTCTTCTAGATGTAAATCGAGTTTAGAAAGTTCGCTCAAGGAGGAATATTAATGTCATTAAATGTCACTGCCCTGTCTCCCAAACAGCAGTATTTTAATTCTTAATATTCAAACCAAAGTCATTACAAGAAATTCAATACATTATAAACAACGTTGACTAAATTAACGCTTGCCATAGTGCAACTAAAACACACAAAACCCATGTTCACCCTACTATTAAACCAATAATGTTTATTTAACAGTAGAATAAACATTATAGCGTTCATATTTTAAAAAAAATTCCAATCTATTTCTCACCGTGGATTATCTACAAATTTCTCAATCAGCATTGCATCATCATTGAAAGACTTCTTTGCCTCTCTCCGAGCTGATTCTAGTTGGTCCAGAAACTCCTTCTCTGAGTGAGCAATTCTCATGCCCTAAAATACAGAAAAAGCATATATAAATGTCTAAAAATATGGTACACAATAAAAATCACTGCTGTACACAAACAGCATGAAGTGAGCTTAATGATGTAACTTTTCCCTTCTTTTTTAAACTTTACCAAAATTATGTATTGGCTTCTTGTAAAATAATCCTACTAAGTCCCACCGAAAGTGCCGTAAGAAGTGTAAAAAAATCATAGATATTATCTTTCCATTGATATGGATGATTACAAATTCTACTTTATTCTCAAATACCATAGAAATTTTCCAAGGTTGGCAGAGAAAACACCGTTTTCATTACCAAATAAATGCAGCTATTTTGACAACAAATAGAATTCTCTATCATTTCCTTTCCATACAAATTTATTTCAGAGTAAAATAAGATATAGACAGAGAATTCTCCATATGCTGGAAATGTCTAGACACCAAAGAGTTAAATGGTAGTTGCAATTTCACTTCTTACAGGCCATTTAAAACTATTAGCAAAAAACCAAACCCCAACACACAGAAGTTATCACAAAATAACAACTGAAAGTCATCTAATTTCACCCAAACCAATCCATAGGACAACTTTTCTGCTTATGTGAATTACTGGAGATCCATTGAAATAAACCAAATTCTTCCAATTTATATGTATCCTGTGCCTGACTGCACAACAATGGAAGCGAGACATTAATAAAATGGAAATGGACACTAATGAAAAAATTTATGCAAAAGTAGTTTTCCATTTTATTTGTTTTCAGTTTGGGGGTTTGAGGGTTTTTTTGGGTTGTTTTTTTGTTTGTTTGTTTGGTTTGGTTTTTTTTAGAATATTCAGTTACAGAAACCAAGAGATGACAATTTTACACCCGGTGGTAAAGAGATGAGCTCCTTTACCTTTCCGCCACCTCCGCGAACAGCTTTAATCATTACTGGATATCCTATTCTCTTGGCATGTTCCTTTAGACACTCATCTGACTGATCTTCTCCATGATAACCTTCAACAACAGGAACGCCAGCAGCAGACATTATAGCTTTGGAAGTGCTTTGACAGAACAGTTTTGTGTTTAGAATGATAATAATGGTTTTTTCTTTAAGCTCCAAACCTGCACCAGTTCCCAGTGTTAATTCCCACAAAAGTAGTTCCACATGGAAGCACTCAGTTACAGCTTGACTTTTATTTCCCATCTTTTGACCAACATTACAGAGGCCAAAACCAAACATTTTCAAATTACACCACTGTATCCTGCCATGGCTATATTTAAAGTTGTACAAAGGCAAAACTCTTTTCATGATACAGGCTGGATTCACACCACCACTCATAAAACACTCGAGCATTAACAACTCTAAATTCAAATATGCTTGCAAAGCTAGTTAAATTACAGAGGTAATTTACTCTCACATTAGGAAGCGATAAAAAATTAGTTCTCTGAAATTAGTATTACAGAGTTCATGCGCTGGTAATAACCTTATTTCCATATTCTTGATTTGTGCTTCACACCCTGGAAACATTTCTTTGATCTAAGTAACTAAGACTCAGATCTTCTGCAATGATGGAAACATCACCCCATTTAACATGAACCCAAATAACCACTGATGGGGCGGTGTTTCTTCCCCACTGCCCTGTTGCCCAAAACACAAGCCATCCACTCTGCCCGCTGAACCCTCGCCTACGTAACAGCACAACACCCCAGTTCTGGAGAACTAGAATCAGTTAGGTATTTAATTATTAAAAACCTAACAACTAAACAATCTTGATGTTTCTATGCCGATAGGAACCCCACATCTATAACCCTGGAGCTTATTCCTTTGAAGAAAGCCAGAAAAGTAAAAGACCATGAAAACTAACAGAATACAATAATTATGGAGCAACTGGTCATTTGTTAACAAAATCAGCTTTGCCAAACTGTAAATTGCACAAGCAAAGTAACAAATTAGAAACAGATACCTCTTAATACCCATATCTCTGATAGCGGATGAAGGAGGACCTATGAAGATGATTCCCTCTTGCTTGCACAACTCTGCAAACTCTGTGTTTTCTGAGAGGAAACCATAACCTGGATGAATGGCCTAAAATAGAATAACGTTACCAGCCTATTTTTGTATCAGTTTAGCTTAGAAAACCCTGAAACTTCAGTAGAGTGCTAGGGAAACACGAGAGGGAAACATCATCACTAAAAACGAAGAACTCGAGAACACGGGAGTGATGGAAGATTTAAGGTTGGGATCTGCTGACCTGTGCTGCTGAGACCTTGGCCACCTGCAGAATTTTCTCCATGGCCAGGTAACTCTGCTGTGAGGGCGCTGGACCGATGCAGTACGCTTCATCTGCCTGAGACAGAAACAAATACATACGACAGACTGCTTATTGTATAATAAAAAGCCAATTTAAGTGAATTTCTGAGCTAATTGCATGGTATATCAGACTGCAAGCATGCAACGGGTTAAATCACTGCCTCTCTTTGTGGAGAGGCTCAACTGGGTAAAACAAACTCTGACTTTCTCCCCAAAATAAGAGTTTATTCTCTAACCCCCAGAGGCCACTCTGGAATTCGAGCACCAAACTTTAATGTGCTTGCTGTAAAGTTGGGAGGTGCTGAGGCAGAGACAAGGCAAACCTTTCATTGATTCAATAGGAAAAGTTGGACGTAACTCTACAGCAGAGAAAATCAACCGTGTTAGCACAAACATCTACTTTCACATTGAACTTATTAACAAAAAATACTCTTAAAAATACTGCAAATTAGCATCAATCACAGACTCTATAACAATACTTCACCATTGCCACATGCATGGAGTTTCTGTCTGCTTCACTATAAACCGCTACAGACTTCACACCCATTTTCTTGGCTGTTCGCATCACTCTGCACGCAATTTCTCCCCGGTTTGCGATAAGGATCTTCCCTATGCTGTGACCTCCTGTTTAAAAGGATGACACACAGTAAGAACTTTCTTTAAAAAAAATACATCAATACAAACAACCCTGGAAATCACACCATTTTAAAATTCAGACTTCTTTTTCATCATTTTTAGTGGTTGTGCATTTCTTCCAATAATGAAAAAACACATGCTTCACCCAAAAGCATTTCTATGCTAGTCTAGAAATTTTTTCCTTACAGTCCTTATGTTTAAATCTTTTTTTTCTTTTTAGAACACAAGAAATCTATTCTAACCCTAAGACTACACTTAAACATAAAATTTGATGCTTATACTGTGCAGTTTCTGCCTCACAGGCAGAACTAGATAGCTTAAAACTATCTATAAAATGAAATCTATAAATGAAATCTATAAAATGAAAATATACCTCTGAACTCTAAAACATATCTTTTTAGACAACAAGGTCAGTTTAAACCATCTCACTGTTTTTCACTTCCCTTCCTATATTGTTTAAATACCATTATGCCTAAAAAACAATTCTAACAGACTTTGCAATGTTTGTGCCAGAAAGGGACTCAGAAGAAAACAGCACAAAACTAGTTTTCTTGAAGTTGAGCACACCTAAATATGGCACCAAAATTATTCAAAACGTTGTTTACACATTAATGACTCTGTTAGGTCAGCTGCAGGCTACTGTTTTCAAAAACTATACAAATATTGAATATTTATTTACAAAACCCTACAGTTTTCCAGTAACTAATGGTCTAAAACTAATTGTAAAGCAACGCATATTACACAAGTGATTAATCCTACTAGCTAAAGAGGTGAAATTCCATACCTATGGTTGAGGCCCATCTCACAAATCTCTGTACTTGGTTCCATTGCCTGCACAATTATAAGCACACAGAAATGTCACAGAAGCACATGAAGAAGTGGCAGCCGAGCTACTTTTATCCTCAAGGTGGGAGAAGGGCAGCACTGACACAGCTCCAGAGCTTTTTGTATTTACTATTTACTAACCAGTTATTAACTATTTACACAGAATGTGTTCAAGTACAACAAACTTCACCAGATCTCTCCTAAAGTGTTTTCCTTTAGATACAACAGGAATTATCCCCTCACTTTTTTAGTGGCATTCAAACTGAAATAGTCAATATGTTATTTCTTAACAAAAAACAAAACAACTCTTTTGGGGGGACAGAACAGCAGTATCTGGTGGCATTTATCACATGGCAACTTAGCATATTTGGGAAAGAAGATACGAACAATCACAGAGAAAAAAAAAGATGCAAAAAAGGAAATAGGAATTGTTTAAATAGACAAAGGGTGCAATAGAGAAGAGCAATGAAGAATTTTGGAAATATGTTAAACCTCAAGTTAATAAAAAGTACTCCAGAAATCAGGTGGAGAAGGGTAAGTGACTGGAAGAAACTATGAAGTAAACTCGTGGAACTGCTTTAATTAATGCATAAATCAACTTCGGAATCCTGGATCCAGTCCAGCAATTCCTGCAGGATCTGGGGCAGAACCCAGGCCCCACACAACCAGCAGCTCGGCCTCAGGCACTGAGGGAAAATGTGAGTGAATTTCCTTAAGTTCTATCAAGCGGCTGCCCCGGTCACCAGCTCCCCTCCGCAGAGGACCGCGGGGCCCAGCACAGCTTCCCGGAACCTGCACCAACTCCTAAAACTACGCTTGAAGCTCTGGGTCAGTTTTTTGTTTGCTCTTTTTTTGTTTTTCTCACAGAGGAGCTCGGGCCCCGGCTCCCCCAGAGGCGCCGAGCCCCTTCCCGCGCCTTCCCCGGGGCAGCCCGGCTCTAGGCCCGGCTTTGAGCACTCTCCCCGCACCAGGCCCGGCGGCCGCCTCCGGCCCCC
>VXBJ01001760.1:43059-59613 GCA_013400055.1 Nycticryphes semicollaris
GGAAAGACCTAAGGGAGAAGGTGGGACAGAGCAGAGAGACGACAGCAGGGGTCGTGTGACACCGAGAAACTGGGCAGTAAAACGGCAGATGGAATAAAATCCCGGTAAATCTGAGGCGGTGCACCCTGCAGAAAGTCTCCCGGCTACGTTTGTGGAAGACCAAGCTCGGAGCCGACCGTGTTCCTTGGGAAATGGCACCCGGGGCTGTACATAGTGGGGACACCAAACGTGAGGGCGTGGGCGTCGCTAGTGTCCTGGTCTGAGCCACACAGGACTAANGTGGCATTTATCACATGGCAACTTAGCATATTTGGGAAAGAAGATACGAACAATCACAGAGAAAAAAAAAGATGCAAAAAAGGAAANTGCCAGCTGTGGTGTATGGGATTCAAGGCCTCCGTGTTTTCAAGCTCCACAGGTGTGGGGATGAGGAGGAGCANAGGAATTGTTTAAATAGACAAAGGGTGCAATAGAGAAGAGCAATGAAGAATTTTGGAAATATGTTAAACCTCAAGTTAATAAAAAGTACTCCAGAAATCAGGTGGAGAAGGGTAAGTGACTGGAAGAAACTATGAAGTAAACTCGTGGAACTGCTTTAATTAATGCATAAATCAACTTCGGAATCCTGGATCCAGTCCAGCAATTCCTGCAGGATCTGGGGCAGAACCCAGGCCCCACACAACCAGCAGCTCGGCCTCAGGCACTGAGGGAAAATGTGAGTGAATTTCCTTAAGTTCTATCAAGCGGCTGCCCCGGTCACCAGCTCCCCTCCGCAGAGGACCGCGGGGCCCAGCACAGCTTCCCGGAACCTGCACCAACTCCTAAAACTACGCTTGAAGCTCTGGGTCAGTTTTTTGTTTGCTCTTTTTTTGTTTTTCTCACAGAGGAGCTCGGGCCCCGGCTCCCCCAGAGGCGCCGAGCCCCTTCCCGCGCCTTCCCCGGGGCAGCCCGGCTCTAGGCCCGGCTTTGAGCACTCTCCCCGCACCAGGCCCGGCGGCCGCCTCCGGCCCCCAGCTAACGGGCCGCCGTGGCTCCCACTGCCCCAGCGGCGGGGAGGGCCCGTCGGCCTCATCCCGGGCAAAGCCCGGAGTCAACGCCCTCCATCCCTGAGGGGCCGGGGCACCCTGTACCGCCTTCCCCGCTACCGGGCTCACCGCCGCCGCAGCTCCCAGAGGCAGCACCCGCCCCGCTCGGCCGCCANGCCAGCACCAGCGCCATGTTGGCGAGCGCGGGGGCCGGTGGGAGGGAGGTGTGCGCGGCAGCGCGGCCGGCAGTGGCTGCCGCGGCGGGGGCGTGCTGAGGCGGGCGGGAAGCGGGGAGGAGCCGGCGGGCGCGGGGCTGACAAGGAGAGCCCAGGGGGACGAAGCGGAGATGGGCGGGCGAACAGGGAGGGAAAACCCTGAGGGACGAGGAGGAGAGGAGCGGGCGGGGAAGGAAAGACCTAAGGGAGAAGGTGGGACAGAGCAGGGAGACGACAGCAGGGGTCGTGTGACACCGAGAAACTGGGCAGTAAAACGGCAGATGGAATAAAATACCGGTAAATCTGAGGCGGTGCACCCTGCAGAAAGTCTCCCGGCTACGTTTGTGGAAGACCAGGCTCGGAGCNGGGGCTGTACATAGTGGGGACACCAAACGTGAGGGCGTGGGCGTCGCTAGTGTCCTGGTCTGAGCCACACAGGACTAATTTAGGTTCTACTGTTTGGGAAAAGTGCATATGTAGAAGACCAGTGTCTGAATTGGTGAAAACATTTACTTNCCATGTTGGCGAGCGCGGGGGCCGGTGGGAGGGAGGTGTGCGCGGCAGCGCGGCCGGCAGTGGCTGCCGCGGCGGGGGCGTGCTGAGGCGGGCGGGAAGCGGGGAGGAGCCGGCGGGCGCGGGGCTGACAAGGAGAGCCCAGGGGGACGAAGCGGAGATGGGCGGGCGAACAGGGAGGGAAAACCCTGAGGGACGAGGAGGAGAGGAGCGGGCGGGNTGTCCTGGTCTGAGCCACACAGGACTAATTTAGGTTCTACTGTTTGGGAAAAGTGCATATGTAGAAGACCAGTGTCTGAATTGGTGAAAACATTTACTTTATTGCCAGCTGTGGTGTATGGGATTCAAGGCCTCCGTGTTTTCAAGCTCCACAGGTGTGGGGATGAGGAGGAGCAAGGCCACCAACACTGCCACCAGGGTTATTTATACCATGAACATCCCATTCAATATAAAATAGAAGGTTTGATGCGTTCTCTCTCTCCCTTGATGATGCTGGCCCAGAGAACTTCTTGCCTTGGTGCTGGAGCCCAAAGCCCTTCCCTCCCTCCTGATGCCACAGCGCTCACAGGATCCCACATGGGCTGTCCCTGCCAGGGGTGCACGGCTTTCTGTGATGGAACAGGATGGGGATAGTTCTTGTGTATTCTATATATCGATATTGGAACAACACTGCTTCTTTAGTGGTACTGTTTTTCCCCCATTCCACTTCCCAACTAGTGCAGGGCAGATGGGCTGCAGGCAGGCCGACCCCGGCCCTTCTGGAGCTCAGAACACGGCAAAAAAAGGGTGAACCCCCAAGGTCACAACGGTCGCCTCGGTCATGCTGATCTACTGAACCTAGATTAACAAGAATGCTCAGACAGACCACAGTAAAGCATTTCTGAAGTCATATTTCACAAGTCCGTGATTTAATATTAATCATAGAGTAATTAAAAAAAAAGAACAACACAGTAGCACTCAGTCAAAGTTAGTACTTCTGGTTGCTGTTTACAAATAGCAAAGCAGCCATGCTTTTTCCCAGAAGGAACACACAAGCTATTAGTTGTAACAGCATTTAATGTGTCTTAGGTGTTCTCTGAAGCGTTAACAGCATAATAAACAGCATTGCTGGTACATGGGTAACCTCGGTTCTTCCTGCTTTTAATTTGGCACAGTGACCTCTTACAGTGTTTTTTAATTTGCCTGAGTCTCAGCAGGTTCTGGGTGGCTGTGGTAGGTGACAGGGACACCAGATGAGCTCAGGGAGATTGAATGGTCCCTTCAGCCTGGCTACAAGCAGTGGAGGCTCAGCACTCCCTCTAAAGAAGAAATTTTATTAAGCTCCCACTTTTCCATAATTCATCCACTTCATTATTCTGCAATGTAACACACTGACAGCATTTGTCTTTTGAAATCCAGATTTATTAAAAAAAAAAAAAAATCAGTCTGTTTAATTTGTCTCTAAACACAAGATGGCAGCATTTTATGCAGTGCACCACTAGGAAGAGCCGCAGATATTTTACAGCACATAAATCAGAGGTGGCGGCAGCAGAGTGTACGCTTTGAACACTAGCAAACTGATGGAAATTGCAAGATCATTTCTCTTGCAAACGCACTCATGGTGAAGGCACCCAGCAAGCATGGCCTTCAGGGCTTGCAAAGTCTAGTGGGCCCAGCAGATGATGTACACAGATATTTAAAGTTCAATGTAGCAAAACTGAAATGCAGAAAATACTGATTTTCTCACTGGCACCAGTAATACGCTTAACATGCATAGACAGAGGCGCTGGGATGAGCCTAGTGATGCACTGGGTAGGTCAGACTGGCAGCATTTTAAATGTTACGGAAGCTTGGCATATTGATAAGATGCTGTAGATTAATAATTTGAGTAATTTTCTCATTTTTTTTTCATGAGCAGATTGTGAACATCATCATTTGTTTGAAATATTAATTAATATTAATTAATTTTCCTTGAGGAGATGAAAAAAAAAATCATTCCATGGCAAAAAGGAATGAGGTTAAATGTTGGCTGGACTCATTAATTGTATTATTCAGAAATTTCTGGGGCATAGGAAAGTCCCGGCAAAGCTGAGGTTCGAACCCAAGATCTGTGCCTGTAATCTGATTTTCTGACGCAAATTGAACACTTCCCTTTTTCCCAACAGCCATTTATTTTGTTTCTGAAGAAAGAGTTAAGTAAGAAACTGAGCTAATTAAATTATAGTTTAATAAAATACTTGGGATCTACCCAACTTCATAGGCAACAGGACTTGCAGAAAAAGGGAAATACAGGTTTTGTGCCATTTTGTGACTGGCTGGGAAAGCCCAGATGCTGAGGGAAGCCCAGGAGCATGAGTGTTGCTGGGGCTGACGAATTCCAGACACGAGTACCCCAGGTTATGGGCATGTGATGGCCACAGCCCGGGCTGTCAGAGGGACAGTGTGACTCCAGGTGTCTTGTCACCTAAAGAAGGGGCAACTTCATACAAATCTTCCTTTCCTCACCCTTATTATTTTCCTCAAAGTGATGCTTTAAAAAAAAAACATTCTTTTCTTCTAGGCACTCTGATGTAAAAACATTTCTTCAGTCAGTTCCAAACCTGTGTGATTCCAGGACAGTCCATGGCAGGACGTATGGATGAGTGTGTGGGTTTTGCCTTAAAAGGAAAAATAGTCAGCCATCCCTCCATCTGCACTTAAACCTTGTCAAGAAAGAGAGAGTTTTGAGACATCCAGCAACCTTCAAAGGTTTCCAGTTTCTCTGAAAAAACCTTTAAAGATGAAGCTGAAGATTTTTTGAGTGCCCCTTCTTATTGAGAAGTTTACCTGACACAAGTGTCTCACAGTTGTATTTTAAGCTGTTGATGTGACAAACAGCAAAATCACAGCAAACCACAGAATCATAGACTCCTTTGGGTTGGAAAGGACCTTTGAAGATCATCTAAGTCCCGCCCCCATCCTTTGGGAAATTCCTTTGACCAACACAGAAGCTGTTGAATTCTCAAGTTTATGCGTGGTATTTCCCCAGCTACTTATTTCCTCTGCTTTCCATAGCTGCACACTGAAAGGGTGCATTCTCCTAAAAAAATATACAATCATAATTCCAGAGATTATTATCTGTAAAAGCAGTTTGAACAGGGAGTGACGGGCATCCATCACATCTGCTGTGAGTTAGTCTGTGTTTATCGCACCCAGAGGAAACAGAAGGAGATGTAGTTGCATAAAGAAACGGTGAATTCAGATACTCTGGGAGATGTGGGGAGATTAACAGAACACCGCATCATGTTTTCAATACCCTTTTTGGTTTTTCTCTAACGCTGATGAAACAAAGACGGAAATGTCAGAGGAGCTGCCCAAGCCACAGAAGAAATATGAGCATATCTGCTCTGTGGGTTGTGCCCAGGGCCCAGAGGAACCTGCCTGTTTGTTAGATCCTACTTGGCTTTTAAACAGTTCAGGTGATACAGAGCTGGAGAGATAAAACAGCTGCACAGCAATGCCCACATCAATGACTAAATACAACCTTTATTGTAGAAACACCGATAATGGAAAAATAAAGAGCATAGCTTACTTCTCATAGGAAATTATTTTTTAGCAACTAAATATTATAGCAAGCAAGAAGTGATCAACCAAACCCTCTTCATACACAAGATGCTAATCTGCCTCTCCCTTCCTCATTCAACCAGAATTAACAGCTGCTTTTTAATTTGGACTTTGTCCATCAGAGAGCAAAAAGGGCTGAAAGAAATTAAATCTTGCATTATAAACTCCTCAGCAATTCGGCTAAGTATGACATTAGCATGCTCATGGCGTGTCCTTGTGTCCACCTTGGGTGTACAGCAGACCACAGTGAATGGTCTGGGGTGTGAAAGAAGACCACGGTGAATGGTGTGGGGCATGCAGGAGACCACAGTGGATGAATGGTATGTGGTGAGAGCGAAGCAGAGCACCAGGGAGCAAGCCAGTTAAGTGTAGTTTCCCTGGTGGGACGCATCATCTCATCGTGATCAATGTCTGCTGGGTCAGGGATGGTGTGATCTGAATCCACAGCTGGGGGGAAAGCGAGCTGGGGGTGCTGACATGGTGTAACTGTTATAGCCCACCTAGTGTAGAACTGGTTTATCGTGGGCGCTGCTTCTTTGTGTGGTGCTCTTTTAGGGGCTTTTTTGCACAACACATTTCCTCAGACGAGATGTTTAAAAGAGAAAGTCTGGCGACCAAGACCAGTTACACCTATAGAGTCTACTTACTTGGGCGAAGCTGGCCAAGTACCTACCTAAATTCTAAATTTGGAAAAGAACTACAAGGTGTTAACTGTAAAAGCTGGGCATGGCACCTCGGGGAGCAGCTGGGCCGTCTCATTCTAATTCAGTGATAAATTCAGAGTGTCCCAGCTACCAGCCCTGTGTTCTGTGGCCAGGGAAGGAGGTGACAACACGCAGCTTGGACTGTGGTGGGGGGAAAAGGTTGCACGTCGGGACTGGGATCTCCTGCTGCAGCCAGGAATTCTCCAATGGATCCTCTCCCCCGACTCCATTGGATTAATTTTGCTGCATGTTGGCAGTGTTTCACGTGAGCATCCAGTTGTGTCATTGGTTTGTGCCACCTGCGCCGTTCAGAGCCAGAGCCAGCCCCGAGCATTATTCCTCCAGAAAGGGCCATCTGTAGCTTCACAAAGACAGCAGACAAACCATAGCAATAGAAAGCATAAGAACACATCAGGTAAACCTGAATCCAAACACCATTCGATACCAACAGTTTGATTCACTGTAGAAAGAAAAAAGTCTGGGGGAGAAAACCCCAACATTATCCTTGCATCATTGGTAAAAATGCCAGAGGGTGTCACAAGATTAAACAAAGAGTTATCAGTCATTAAAAACAGCTTTCTTTCCTCACATTGATATAAAACATTAAAAGGCTGAATATTAACACACAGAGATTTTTGAGCACGAACACAACACGAAAATGCTATACCCCTCTCAGTAGGAGTAACAAACTGTACCAGTCACACAACCCAGCAGTAAAAGACCCTGGGAAATAGGACTTAGGTTTGAATGGGGAAGAGACCCAGCAGTCAGGTGTGAGAACAGCTCAGGGTCAGATCATGTATGGTGCGGAGCATTTTTTGGCAGTATTAGCTGTTAAAACGTCCCCTGGAAGAGTGTGGGACAGTAACACCACTACTGCAGGCATAGGCTCACTTTGGAATGGAAGCTCTTCCATGCATTTACCTTTCCTGCTGGACACCCCATCCATTCTCTGCTTCTAAAAAAAGCAAATGCTTGAATCAAGTATGAAAATCTTCTTTCTAAACTAGATGCTAAGAACAGCCTAAAGTAGAGGATGTGAGTTCTGTCCTTCCCACCTTAAAGAAATCGCCCCCAGAAATATTCAGTAGCTTTAACCACATGGTGTTGTCCCACATGAACGTGTGGCTCGGGGACAGTGAGGTTCCCAGGCAGAGGCTAAAACGCCTCTCGGCTCGCTACCCGCATCCGGGAATCCACAGCCACCTCAGATCCGCTCGTATCCTCTGTGTGGTTTTCTCCTGGAGATCAGGAAGGTGACGAACACAATGACAAAGAGTCCCAGGATGCTCAAGCCCACCACGATGGGAGCTGCTCTGCTGTTCTTATCGGGATAACACTCTTCTTCTGAAAGCAAAAGGAGATCGGAGAACATTTGATAGCAGAACTCTGTGCTCCTAGGCTATACACCTGCATTCCAGAAAACTTAGCAAATACAAGCCAGAAGTTCTCAAAACCTTGTTTTCTTTGGGGTTTTTTTGTTTGTTTGTTTGTTTTTTTCCTGAGCTGTACTTATGACATTTTTATCTCGGAATCAGGGAAGGGACCTCTACAGATCATCTAGTCCAACTCCCCTGCTAAAGCAGGATTGCCCAGAGTGGTGAGAAAACACTACTTGTCCCTTTTGCAATAGCTACGTGCTTCCCTGGAGAATGCCTCTGCTCTGCCATGTCCACACTAATTGTTCTACCATCAAGATCAGTACATGCACAGTGGGAGTCTTTCCTGCCAAGAGCAGGCATGGAGCATCACACCACAAAGTGCAGGTCTAAAAATAAAGAGCAAGAGACATCCTGTGTGGAGAAAGCCTATGTGGGTGCATCACGGCTCCAGAGCCCGCCCCCACTCCCTCACTCTCCCCAAAATCCAGCCCTCTTCTCCTCTGGTCCAGACAGCAATTCCATGCCATGCTACGCCACAAAGCCAGAGCCATCAGCCTGCTAGGGGATGCTGATTCTTAAAAGTTTTGTCTGGTTAACGTAACCCGCTGTTAAGGAAGTGAGCTGAGAAGTATTTGCATTGAAGTGCAGCAAAAGCCAGAGGTGCTTGAGTTGACCATTTTGCTTTGGTAAAACCTTGGGCTATGAGCTCTAGTTGTTTCTGAGATGCTGAAGTGCAGTTCAGAAGACATTTGTACATTTTTCCAGACTCAAACAGGCCAAGCTAGGGATGCAATGCTGCTGCAGACTGTACATAACTGAAAGGAATTTGAAATCAATGATCATTAACGTGGTTTTTTTTTTTTCCTTCTCTTTTTGAAGTTAAGTAAATCAGGAGCAGCAGAAGTGAAACTGCCAGTCTTGAGATGCTGAAGGGGAGGAGGCTGGTGATGTGTGTAGAGTTGTTCCATCACTGGGGATTCTGTCTTTCAAAATCTGCATACCCAGCAGAGGTATGTACCAGTTTCATAACTGTTTCATGGCCACTGGGGAATTATTTCAGCAGTGGTGGCTGCTTCCTCAGTCTTTTGATTAAGAGCAAAACCAGTTTATTTTTGCATATGGTATTGATTAGCAGAAATGAGCCTGACTTTGAAGAGAGAGGGAGAAAGACACAAAAGAGTCTTTCTAAACTCTGTCTCTGCTAGAGGTGAGGCCACACCAAAAGCCATAACTGAACTTGCTCATTGTACAAAGTCAAATGGGGATGTGGGGACCAGATGGGATCCCATGAGCTGTTCCAGCTCAGTGTTATCCCATGAAAAAGTCTTCATGAGAATGGCAGCACAGATTGGATTCTCAATATGGCTTTTAAGAATTTAAAGAAAAGTATGCCCGAAAAAAAGTCCATGTCCTAAAAAAGCCCCAAATGCTGTTTGCCATTATATTCCTGTGAGAATAAGAAATGCAGCCAAAATGGTGAACTAACAAAAGAAGAATCAGTCAAAGAGCCAAACCGAGTCAGAAGAGAGATTTAAAGTAAGAATACAGGGGCAGTATTTGGTAAGCAAGTAGAAAGTCAGTGTCAGAAGAAGGGAATGCCTTTTTAGTGCCTGTGAAGGGCTGGAGAGCTGATGAGCTTCCACCCGAGTTCCTGTATGGAAACACCTTGAGAGGAAGACACAGAAACATGAAGATGTACAATTTGAAACAGACCACAGGGTCCCATCTAATCCACCTCTCTGATTTTTGTAGGATCTTTCATGCATCTCATAAGAGATAAGACTGTGGGAATGTCCATACTGCAGGACACAGGAGTTTCTGGTGCACCCAGCAGCCCTGGACCCCGCAGCCTGGTCAGGTCCTGGCTGTGTCACCGGGCAAGAAACAAAGCTGACAGCATCTCATTTCCCCGTGGAAGGAACCCCAGGTGTGGGCGGAGGGAAGAAATTTTGATGAGCCCCAATACTGAGCAGTCCAGAGACCAGGGGAGTCAGTACTGGTCTGTCTCTGTCTTTTACTGAGCTACACGGTGGCTTCCTTGTGACTGCACTCAAGAAAAGACAAATTGCAGAGGTGAGCATCACATTTAATTCTGATTCTGCCAATCATGCTCCTCCTCGGGAGCACATTTCCCCATGTCTAGACACAGCTGCTCTGAAACTTTCATCCTGCGTTGACAAATACCCCTTATTTGTTGGCAGTTTTGCTGCTGCAGCTGCGGGACCCCATGGGTGTTGAGAGGTTTTTGAAACAGCTAAAATGTGACTACATGGAGAGCAGCGAGCGTGAACTGAGCGGTACGTACCGGGGGTGTGGGCAGTGCAGTGGGGGTGAGCACACCTCCGCTCGCTCAGGGGGGAGAAGGGGTGAGGAAGGAAGGGTGGGAAAGGTGTCCTTCTACTTACCTTTTCCAAACTGGTTGCCCACAATATCAAACGCCTGCAGCTGCATGTTAACAAAGAGCAGCTGGAAGTATTTCTGCAAGGCGAAGGTTTGTGCGCTGACACACTTAAAGGAATTCCCCAGCGTTGTGGTAAAGAGCTTCTCACGTATGGCCGCGTAGTAAAGCATACCTGGAGAGAGAGAGAAGAGAATCCACGCTAGCTCGGTTGGAACCAGCATCTTCCTGAGGTGCTCTGGCAGAGCAGCAGTCACAGATGTGACTAAAGCATGGACATTTCCCCCATAATACAGTCATTAACCTGTCACAGACTTGATATATCAGGAAGAATTTGTGCAAAACTGATGTCAGAGAAAATCTGAAGTGATGGCTCAGAATATTTCTCTGACTGAAACTGCAGCCCAGTCTCTTCCATTTTTATGCCAGAAGATTTAGGTGAATGACATGTTGAAAGTCTGATAAAACACATAATTTGCAAGATCCAGTGTTGCAAAGATACAAAAGCCTATCCCACACCCAGAACAGTTTGGTAGGAAATTAAGACTGTAAAATCACTGACCTCCATAAGAAGACTGCAATCCGCTCTCAATTTTACTGACATAGTACATTGGAGCTTGCTGCGAAGGAAGACACATCTTTATTCGTAATACTTCCTCATATTCATGAGAAAAATACAGTTCACTGCAGCAAAGTGGTCACAAAGAATTTCCCAAAGAAACCCATTTTAAAGCATCACCTTCAAGACCCAACTCCCTTGGATGTTTTCCCACCTCACTTTGCTGCCATCTCAGGCTGGTGCCACTCGTTCCCCATTCTGTCTGCCGGCAGCGGGCACTACAGAGGAGGAAACAGCAACCTGGCTGTGTCCGTGTAGAGGAGAAATAACTGTTTTTTCCACCCTGCTGACACTGTTGGTGCTGGCTGCCTTTTTTTGCTGACATGGAAAGCACCGGGTACAACCGCACAGAGCACAATTTCCAAGCTACGTGCCCTAAAACTCTGATACAACCTGACCAACTGTCCTCTCTTTGCTGTCACAGAGCAAGAGCCAGCCCTGGGAGTTTTTCCCCGGTCTCAGGGTTGGGGTATAACCTGAGCCTGTCCGCAGCAGCCCTACTATTCCTTTTCATTCCAGCTGTGAGCACATGCTGAGCGCAGCAAGGGGATAAATGGCAGCAGACGTGAATGTCTCCTGTGCACCCCGTTTTAATATCATCCATTAAAAAAAATTAGTAGGATGGATTGGGAAAGTTTAAGAAAGAAGTACACCAGAGGAGAGGTCCTCAGCATTATTCCTACTGAAAAAACACAACTAGGTCAAATATTACCATTTTTCGGGCGGCAGCACTATGTCCTGTTTGGCCACAGTGAATAACTTCTCGGGGAAAACACCTGCTCCTACTTCACGTCTTGTGGTTTGGTTACAAAACTTCCTTTTTTGGGTTTTTTTGCAGGAGGCGGCTGGCAGGGGGGAGCGCTGAGCTCACCTCCCTCAGCCCCGGGGCCTGGGCCAGGGCCAGCTCCTTTTCACTGGAGAAAATCAGGAGTGCCATCAGTGGAGCACTCCTGGTTCAAAGCAGTCAGAGAGGCTGCGGGGCCAAACACATCAAAAACAGCAGCAAAATGGTTTCTTATTGGTATGAATTTCAAAGAAGTCAAAGCCGAGCCCTGCTACGCCCTTGAGGCTTATCTTTAAGTGAAGGGCCATTGCCTAATGCTGTGCCAATAACCACCTTCTTCAGGGCGAGACAGGTCAAGTACCTCCTAAAGGCTCTCATCTCTCTCCTTAGCGCTGCCTCCAGCTGGTCCTTTCGTGGGTACTTGAATCACCAGACTCTTCCTAAGGATCCTTGTAGCACAGAGAAGGCTCCCCTTGATGCAGGAAGCATCCATCTAAAGCAAACACTCACGTCTGAACTGAGCCTTTGTCTTAAAACAGCTCCTTGGGTTTTTTACCGCACTTTTCTGTGGTGGCTTTAAGAAAACCTTCTGCTATACACTGAAGAGATGGTTATTAGTTGAAATAATTTCTCTGCTTTAGCATTAACGGCTGAGGTGTGCTATAATGTGCTGTTTCCTCTTGGGCTTCCTGTGGAAATGACTGATTACCTGTTTGTATTTTTGTCAGTTGTCACCAAGCTGAGCTTGGAACCAGGCTGTAAGACTGAAGGGCACAGCCCAGCAGCGATGGCCTGATATGGCTTTAATTCCTCATCCATGTATGGTGAGATCCCAGCAGGGAAGGGTATCAACAGACACAAAGTCAAAAAGAAAGGCCATTTTCCCACGATGGAAGCACAGGCCTGTCTCTCTCGGCCAGGTTTCTGTGTGTACTCACAAGTCTCCCAGGCGTGGTGCATTTTAAGGGCACTTACCTACAGTTTTGTTGTTGTAGTTCACTTGTTTGGAATTTTCCACTCAGAAATTAGGTGAAATTAGGCCCCTTCTGCTGTGGATGGGTCAAGACTCCTGGGCACTCACAACTGCCCAGGCTGCCCTTCAGATTGAACAAGCACAGCTGGCTTGTGGCTGGGCACTTGTGATTTATGGGAGGGAAATGACCAGCCTCACCCACATTCAGTGTCCCTGGAACACCACTTTGTAGGAGCAACTTGGTGGCGTGGGTCAGCACTCCCTGCACACACACCTTGTTCCCACACAGGGACTCCAGCCCCAAACCCGTTCCCTCTGTCCCTCTCCCACACAAACAGCAGGCCTGCCCTTCCCTCCCCTCAAATCAAGACACAGATTTTTGCTTGGGGCTATTTCTAGACTTTGTGTTGCCAAACTGGTAGCTTTAACACTTTCTCTCAAAGCATGGCAAGGCACGCTACTTACCCTTCGCTGTGCCTACAAACCTTCCCAAATTCAAAGTTCAAGTAGATAAGACCTGATTTGAGGTTGAAGTTAGCCCTGCTCTGATCCAAAGGTCTTTTCCAGCCTGAATTAATCTCTGGTTCTACAATTCTAGCCTCTTGGGAAGGACAGGAGTCATAATGCCTCGTGTACAGGTGGAAAACTAGCACAGAGATGGATGAAAAGCCTTTTCACGCAGCACAGGCTGGATCACCAACCCTAGACACCCCTTTCCCTCCAAACACAACAATTACCTTTACAAAGGTGAAGTTTATAAACCCTCCGCTGAAAGTTATGTTCAGCTCGGCCTGCGCCGTCCCACAGCTGCCCAACGTCTGTGTGGCATTGGGGTTGACAACCAGGTAGTCCCTTCGCTTCTGTGGAGGGAAGAGAGGCTGCTGGTGAGGAGGAGGAGGAGGAAGCCTTCATAAGGAACACACTGAGATTTATTGCTGAGGGACATGGGTTAGTGGTGGACTTGGCAGCATTGGGCTTACAGTTGGACACAATGATCTTAAGGGTCTTTTCCAACCTAAATGATTCCATGAAAATGACTTTCACCAGATAACTCATCCCACATTAGAAATATTCAGACTCCAGGCCAGAATATTGGGAATTCTAATGGGGATGGCTCAAGGCACGTGAACTCCAGGGCCTGGGGATCTAACCCCGCAGGTTGTATTAATAGCAGTTACAAAACCTTGGTTCTGAGGGACACAATCACCATTTCAGGTTTTCTTACATGTTTTGCTGAACCATTCCCAGTGGGTCACTGCTAGGAGAAGGCACCAGCTCCCCAGAGCCCTTGCTCTGATCCAGCCTGGCAGTGCCTGTGATCCTCAAATCTCCACGCGTCAGCATCAGGACAACCCACCTGGGAATCCAAGTCTGAGCTGACAATTTCCTGCTTTCGTTGCAACTCACGGAGCCAAGCCCTTCACTGAGGTCACTTCAGATTGTAATTAGTCTCCCATTCTGGAAAGCACAAGTCACACCGAAGCCTGACCCACCCTCCCAAGCATTGCCACCTCAGATATGTCACAGAAGTAAGACAGCACCCACGTGTCCCACTGACACCATCATACAAGCTACCACACAGCAGCTGGGATGCTGAGGCACAGAAAAGGCCCTGGACTGGTAGCAAACCACTTATTTTTATCCCACAAGCTAACTTCTGAAAATTGCTTTGAGAGAGGAAGAAGAAATTCCAGCTAATGAAGGTACAGCCCTTACACAGCTCAGCCTTCTGGTGCTTCTGCCTCACCTCCTGCGGATTTTGAGCCATCAGCTGCAGGCCCATGACCGCTTTGATGCAGGTCCTGTTCCCGCTGGAAACGGTGTAGGTGCCGGTGGGGATGGGAGAAGGCTGCGGTGCCAGAGTCGATCTCGCTGCCGTCGTAGTGGATGGGCCGGCTGTTCGAGTCCCTGGATGAATGGTTGTCATGTTGGTCACGGCTGTGGTGGTTGGACTTTTAGGCACCGTTGTTTGGTTTCCTGACCCTGTGGTGGTGGGTGTATTAGTTGTGGCAGCAGTTGTCATTTGTGTGTTTGGGGTGGTATGATTTTTGGTTGTGTTTGTAGCTGCCACCATCATTTCTGTGCTCGAGTGCATTCTGGTTTGCTCAGTCGAGGACACGGGGGGAATGGTTGTGGTGTTCCCTGCAGGTGTCACCATTCCCATCGCCTGGGTTGTAGCCTGACCGGCTGCGGTTTCATTGTCTGCTGATGGTGTGGACACCACCGCGGGAGAGGTCTGGCTGGTCACTTGCGTGGTGGCTTCTCCTGACACGTGATGGGCTGGTGCTGTTGTCTGCAGAGCTGTTCCATGGCTTATGGGTGTTGTTCCAAGAGAGCCCGTGCTGTTCAAAAGAACTGTGGTGCCTTGATGGGGTGAAGTCTGGTAACGGGAAAGTGGCGGAGCAGAAGCAGCCGTTTGGTGGAAGGATGTGGTTTCTGGAGGCAGTTCGACCCCCAGGGCCACTTCAGCCAAGCCGGAGGAAAACGCTGCGAAGAAACAAACAAACCAGTAGATGGGTACCTTCACATTGAACATTTCTGCTCATACCCACAACGTACCTGCCCTGATCTTGTTATTGAATGGGTGATATGATTTTATTCTTCATTTGGAGAATGAAAGCAGAGGACCTGTGGGACTATCCATAGCTTTTCCCCACTCTCCCCATCTCCACACCCCTGAACAGACCCACTGCAGCAGCAGCACGTTGGCTCCCAGTCCCTCTGACACCGCTTTTACTGCTGAAGGCACCAGAAGATGCTGGAGGTGTGAGCAGCCCGTGCCCTGTCCCCAGGCAGCACGGGAGTTCCCTCACAGGCAGCAGCATCACAGGATTTGGGAGAAGCAAACGAGGAAGGTCTGAGAAGACGAAGTGGGTGCAACAGGGTGGTTGGTTACTTACCCAAAGCATGGGGAAAGGGAACATTTTGAGAGTATGAAGGCAGTGAGGCAGCATAACGGCCTTTCAGTGATTCACAGTAGTCTGGGAGACAGGGGAGCTCCAGACATTAACTTCTGGTTTTGTTGTAGCCATGTCAGCTGGCCCCAAGGTTCTTCCCCTTGGGAGGTACCCAAGGGGATGCTCCAAGCAAGGAAAAACCCACCCTTTAATTGATGCTCTTTCAGTGATAAGAAACAAATGTCAGGGTACAGCAGCCGGGGGCTTTTTGGACCACATCTAAAAAAAGTCACAGCACCAAAATTATGCTTCTGACTTACAACATTTACAGAAACATTCCCTTCCAGAATGGAAAAGAGAGTATCTGGCTCCTAAATGTAAATAACAAAGTGAAGAAAAAGTGTGAAAAATACGTTGTAGAACAGATGAAGTTCACAACTCTTCTGCGTGAGTCTTTGATCGTGAGTATGCTACAAGACTCTGAAAAGGCAAGGGCAAGCTGAAAGAAATCACAAATCACTGGCACATATGAATTCCTGTGGGCATGAACCTTCAGGTGCAGTTAAATGCTTCACTGCCTCAATTAGCTGGAGGGCAGAATTCTCCATTACAGAGGCAGAAGGGACCCAAAAGTCCAGGAGAGCTCACGTTCCGCAGCTCCCCAGAGGATGCTGCAACATCACCTGAGATGTTTCTTGTACGCTGCGTTTCCCAAGGAAATATCTCATGAATCGGTATCGAAGCTTTGTGTCAGGCAGGTTGCTGAGATTTGGATTTTGGGCTTGATTGGGGGCAGAGCCACATTCAGAGTGGAAATGGCTGAACTCCCACAAGCGCATCTTCCTGTTGTTTATTTACTGTCGCTCAGCTTGACCAGAGATTGGCAGCAACAGCTGAATCCCCAAAATCTCACTATCTTAGGGTACACATAGACTACATCAGAATAATAAAAACTACTGGATTTTGAATCAAATTTGAGATCAAAATGAAAGAAGTGAGAACAGATGCATAGATCTGAAGCTGCACTTGACTTTTCCCTTCAAGTGGCTGCTGGAGAGCAGAGCAGAGGTGTAGATCTGGACCCCGTGCTGCCTGCCTTCCACCTCCGGGCTGGACGGGATGGACTTGGCTGCCCGTGGAGCTGTTACCATCAAAGTGCAGCTCCATTCTATTGAAAAGCCAAAAAACCAACAGGACAGGTCCCTCTGTGAATTTTACCAGAAGGAACTGAAAAAGGCCATAATTAATGTGATACTTGAGTTCGTTTTCTCACTTTCCCCTGGACTTTACCACACCTGCTGGCAGGGCTGAGAAGCAGAGAACTTATCTCCTTCTCTCTTTCCGCCAGTGTGAAATCAGGGCAGTTGCTGCACAGCAGCTATAGGCAGCTCCATCTAAGTCTGTCAGCACCATAGAAACAAAAAAGAAGAAGTCGCAATTTTCACTCCTCCCTCTCCCCCCC
>VXBJ01001760.1:63059-123646 GCA_013400055.1 Nycticryphes semicollaris
ATTTCTAATCATATATATATATATATTTGAAGTCAGGCATTGGGTATTTTTGGGAAGGCAGCGCACGGCCTTTCTCATACCCAATCTGGTTTGAAACCTCAGAGTCTAAGAAAATGACAGATAATAAAATGGCTTTTCATGACACACACAACCAGAAGGGGACACACACACAGAGCTCTGCCGCCGCTGGCAGGAAAAGCCAGTGTCAGACCCGGTTTGGCCACCACCGTTTGGGATCCAGGCAGTCACCCTTGGTCTGACCCATTGCCTGGTGGGGTCAGACAGGAGAGGATTTACTAAAATGTAGTAAATTGGCCTGATTTACTAAAAGCAAGCCTTGGGTAGCGTGGCAAGTGCCCACCCCTCTTTGTGGTTCCCAGTAGGGAAGGAGCCGGTTGCCCAACCGCCCGGTTCCCAGGAGGGGAGGTCTCTCCAGTTCCGCAGGAGCAGAGCGGAGGGAGGAGGTTGAAGCCAAAGCTCAGTGAGATCCAGGTCACAGCTCAACCCCAGGGGGCAGCTCTCGCCACCCTGAGCCTGGGGGGAGCCGCCAGGAGCCACCCTGGCCTCATGGGGACACAACACTCAGCCACGAGTGCTGCTACAGCAGGATTCACCTGGACCTTGTCTCTGCTGCAGCTGAACCCTCGGAGCAACCACTACTTGTCCATGAATTCTTGGTCACTACATCATCTCCAGACAACGCCAAAATGAAATCTATATTTGGAAACTATGGTTTTGGGGTCCATCTATCTGAGAATGATAATGTCAAAGATCTGCACAGAGAATGAAGATGCCTTAATGTACACATCGGTCTTGCTGGCCATTATAGACAACACTTGGAGAGTCATTCCCTTAATTATCACTTTACTTGGCAGAAATGCACTAATTACAAGGCTACCCTGTCTACTGTTTACAAAGAAAGTCACCAAGCTCCATTTTGCCTCCTCAGCAAAGCCAGAAGGTTGCAGCTTGTTGGCTGCTCTCAGACTTGTCAGCAGCCTGGTCTCTCACTGAACTTCAGGCCTTAAAAGAAAATGGGTTTTTGTTTTCAAAAGCCAAGTAGGGAGGAGAACTGTTCCAGCCTGTACCCCTGTGCCTGTCACGGTGAGATGGGGAGCTGGGAGAGAGGACACGCTCCTGCAGTGACCCTCTCCCCTGCTCCTGCCCCACGGGATGCCGCCACTGACACTCATGGAGGTCACAGTGGGACACAAGGGGTTAAAGGCTTTGCTGTCCCCTGGAGAGTCCCCACTTTTTGCATACACGCTAAAATTTAGCATCAGCATTTGACAGAAACCCAATAGCTCCCATTTCACAGGGAGATGTGGCGGCACCAGGGGACAGGGACCCGCACGCTGTCCCCCCACAGAGGCAGGGACTGGACTGACCGTTCCTGATTTCCTACCATCAGCTCAGACAGAGACGTTTCACTGCCAGAACGAATTCCTCCAAAGAAACTCCAAAGTGCAGGCTTTCATTTTTCCATCTGTCAGCAAAGCCACAAATACTAATTTTGGCGGTTTCACATACCCAGGGTAACCCTTCCCCATCACACACACACACACACACACTCACTATAGTCATCAGTGTGCAACCAAAGCCCTCCTCTCCTCTCCTCTCCCTCTCCCTCTCCCTGGGCAGGGGTGGACACAAACGCTGTTACCAGGCTGTGCAAGTAGTACTGAAAGTAATCCAGAAACCAAAACAAACTCAGTTTAGGGAGAGGATAAAATAATTGCACTACAAGAAAGCTTCACTGCATATTTCTTCAGGGGACTGAAAGGAAACCACCTCTTCCCTTGAGCCACTGGGAATTGCAGCAGCCTGACAGGGTTCCTGCTCCTGAGAGCCCACCCCTCACTTCTAAGGTAAATGACCAGCACAAAGCAGCCAAGCTTTTACCTCACAGGATAAAATTGGCTTCCAAAAAGGTACAGAACTCTCCTTTAGTCATGAACAAAAAAAAAGGTCAGAAATCACAGATTTTAGGTATGGATGGTTAGAAGAGCCATGGGAATTCACCACCACAACGCAACTCGTAATTAACCAAGAAGCCTTCACAGGCAAACAAACTCTGAGTAAGCCTTTACCCGCCCCAAGGGTTTCTCTTGGCTGGGACCATCCACCCGCCTCACACACCCCGGTACCTGCTGTGACACACAGGAAACATCCCGGTCCCCGCAGAGGTGGTGGCAGAAGTTACAGACCCCACCGTCTGGCTCAGAGGCTCAGTTACTGAAGGGTTTGGGTTTTGCTTCCTCTCCATTTTCAGTGCTTTTGTCCCCTTTGATATTTACACAGAGCACCAGGAGTCTCGGGGTTAAACAAAAATTCCCTACTAGTGAAAGCCAAACACTCTTGAGCCTCTGGGGTCACTCCTGCCAGGCTGACCTTGGTCAATAGTGCTCTACTAAAGGATTAGCAGCTTTAGTGGGTCCTGAGGCCCAGTTACCCCCAAAATGCCTTCATGCCTTAAGAGCTGCTCTAAATGAGCTAATGGCTTGTACAGGAACAGCAACATCTGGAGTCACTTGAAATCACACGTTACAGCCTTATGTGGCAGAGATTTGGTACAGTCCCTTAATCAAATGTCCTGGAAACAAGTATTTAACACCAACACTTTATCCACTCATGGGAGCATCTAATGCTCGCTGCCTATTTGTGATGCTTAAGTATATTCCCAGCAGGGGATGAAATGGAGCTACTCCCTCCCTAGCCCGGCACACAGAGAAAGCATGCAGTCTACTCCCACACACCACAGCACATGGTTCCATTCAGGTCTCCCCACCAAACGCAGCAGCTACAGACGGCGGAGGAATGACATACACTGTAAAAGGAGTCACAAATGTTCTTTGTCACAGTAGCTGTCACGCAGCTTTGCCTCCCCGCGAAGCCCCGCACCTCCACCTCATGGCCCGGAGCTGCCCCCTGCCCCATCGCAGGCAGCAGGTCCTCCCTGTGCCACCGCAAAAGGAGTCACATCGTCACCACATGAAGCCTCTCCGATGGCCCCAGTCAGAAGCTTCCTTTCCACAGCCACCCTAAAACGGGATGACTTTGGTGTTGACCGTCAGTGAAAAGGGCACGTTTGTGATGTATCCGCTGGAATGAAGGAGGACAGGGAAGGCACAGCCAGAGGGTGAGCAAATGGAAAACCCTCCAGGCGCCCCCCTGGCAGAGCAGGAACTCACACCCACACGTGTGCTCCTCCTGGTGACTCGGGCTTCAACCAAAGTTGCCCAAAGGTGCGTGCATAGTAACTCCTCAGCTCCGCTCTCGACCTAATTTAGGCCACATGTTCTGGAACAGTTTGATAATCAATGCGAGAAGCATTTTTCTGCCCTAACACTGAAGGTGGGTTCTGATGCTCCTTTCCAGTCTGTTTTCCCCAGCTGGCCAGGCCGACAGCCCAGTTCTCATCTGTTCATGCGGATAAAGTTTGAGTGAATGATGAACCTCAGAGCTTGTGAGAAAGGCAACTTTGATCCAGTGTCCACCCAAAGCAGCCAGAGAGGGAGGGCGTCCTGAGGAAGGCTGGTCCCGCTGCTCAGCTGCCAGCCCTCTGCTCCGCCGGGAAGGTTTTGGCCACCTCGCTGTCCTTGGAGTCCGACTCCACGGAGGCCGTGCTGCAGGAATCGTTGTACGTGTCTGAAAAAGAGGACATAGGCACGGGCACTACAGCACGGGTAAAGGGTTTCCCACCTACAGTCTTGAGGTTCAGTGTTAAAAGTCTGGAATAATCATACAATTGTCCAGGTTGGAAGGGACCTTTGAGATCATCCGGTCCAACCATCAACCTAACTCTGATAAAAACAACAACCCATCACTAAAACACTAAGCTTTGTGTCAACCTGGCTTTTAAACCCCTCCAGGGATGGGGCCTCAACCCCTGCCCTGGGCAGCCCAGTCCAAGGCTTCAGAACCCTTTCCCTGTAGAAATTGTTCCTGATCTCCAATCTGAACCTCCCCTGGTGCAACTTGAGGCCTTTTCCTCNACTAAAAATAGAAGATAAATAATCACATTCCTACCCCTCTCCTACTTGCTTCACTAAAGGCAAGGGAGGCTCTTTTGGTGTGTCACTAACATGTGTGTGTGTGTGTGTGTGTGTGTGCAGCTTTATTTCTCTTTTGCAGCACTGGACATGCCACAGAGATGGGAGCCACAGTTCAGCACCGAGGGTGAAGGCAGAACTGACCTGCTGTGGGGGTGAAGGAGCAGCAACTACCAAACTCCCCTTCAAGCACAGCGAGGAAACCTGGTCCACAGTCAAAGAGGTTTTTCTCTGCTTTAGCAAATTGACCCCACAAAAATGTAAAAATCAAAAGAAACGAGTAACTCAGAGAAAAACACTGGCAGGTCTCTGTCACAGGTCCCCAGGGAACGACTGTGACAGGTTTTGCTGCCTTCTGCTACCAGAAAAAAAGCAGGACACTTTTTGGTCAATTATTCTGAAGGATGGGAAAAAAAGCCTGTAAAGCTTTGATCTGCAGAATTGCTGAGATTCAGCTCTTCCAGGGCAACCTGTCTGGGTGTTGGGTCAGAACCAAAGCTGAGGAGAGGATGACTTCCCCTGCTGACTGGGCTGAAGTCTCGCCAAGGGCGGCTCTTCCTCCAGCCATGGGAGCCAGCAGGGAAACACGGTGAGAGCAGAAATGGTTAATGAGATTTTAATGTTTTCACACCTAGACCAGAACTACAGCCCTGGTGCTGATCTAAACCCAAACCCATGTTGGGGTGAGAGCTACTTCCCAGGTACAAGACACTCTTGGGCTAGAGCAAACAGACACCCAGTAGCCAGCCTGGGTACAGGGAGCCACAGGAGACTGGTGGGAGATTCAGGTTCTGCCTGGGAAGAGGGAAACAGTTGAACCCTGCTGAGGGACCAGCTGGAACAGGTCCAGCAGAGGGCTACCAAGATGCTCAGAGGGCTGGAGCACCTCTCCTGCAAAGACAGACTGAAAGAGCTGGAGTTGTTCAGCCTGGAGAAGAGAAGGCTCCAGGGAGACCTTAGAGCAGCCTCCCAGTACCTGAAGGGGCTACAGGAGAGATGGGGAGGGACTCCTGGTCAGGGAGTGGAGCGAAAGGATGAGGGGGAATGGTTTTAAATGGAAAGAGGGGAGATTTGGATTAGATACTAGAACTTGTTTGGTGTGAGGGTGGTGAGAGCCTGTCCCAGGTTGCCCAGAGAAGCTGTGGCTGCCCCATCCCTGGAGGGGTTCAAGGCCAGGCTGGATGGGGCTTGGAGCAACCTGGTCTGGTGGGAGGTGTCCCTGCCCAGGGCAGGGGGTTGGAACTGGGTGATATTTAAGATCCCTTCCAACTCTAACCATTCTGTGATTCTATGGAAGCTGCTGTGTCTAATTAGCTCTGACACCCACGGCACCAAATGACAGGCCCCAGAGGCTGCAGCACAGACACACGCTCAGGCCGAGTACTTCAATACCAAAAGTCTGTCCTTTTGTAGTTTGAAGAAAAAAAGTATATATTAATTGCAAGTAACTCATTTTCTCTCTTACCTGCATTGCTATTCTTAATGATGTTGTTACTGTCCCCCTCTGCTGGCTGCAATATACTCGAAGGAACCCAGTCGCTTTTCTCAGAGACCAGTTTCTTCACTAACCTGAAGTTGAGAGAACAGTCAGTGAGTTTCCCAACAGTCCCAACAGGGTTTCTCAGAGGTCACCTTGGGCAGCTTTTTCATAAACGAAGAAAGGAGGCAGAGGACCCAGGGAACTCCTACTGGTGACTAAATTTCATCAGTTTTCAATGGTGACAGGTCTCCCAGCTCACTCACCTGCAAACAGATTCTGTGACAAGGAACTGGTGGCCTTGGCCTGTGTTTGAGACCCTGGGTCAAATTCAGAGCTGAAGGAAATGAATCTTTCATATCAACCACTCCCCTTTGCTATAAATACCACTTGGGGTGCGTGGGTTTGGTTCATTCCCACCTACTGCACCCCATGGGACTCTCTCCCACCTCAGTCCCATCTCAGCTCTGGGCCAAGAGTCTGACTCTGTGGGCCCTTCCCAAGGATCAGAGCTTCTTCCCCGAAATCACCTCTTAAGAGAACTCAACTGAACAGCCAAGTCTGTTTTAGCACCCACTTGTCAGTGAGAGAGAATAACTACACCGAAACGACTGTGAGCGCAAGGGGTGCAGATTCATTCCACTCTGTCAATCCCATCTCATACCTGAGCCTTTGGGGTTAAAGTGCCCCTTGGTGGAAATAACCAAAGCTGCCCGTATGTGCCTCCCTCTGCCTCTGTGGGCAACGGAGGGAGTGGATCTGGATTGATTTTGGAGAGGCTTTGACATCCTTCTGAATATTTTCTGCCTTTTCCAGGCAGTTATGGCTGTTCTACCCATCAAATTCTGTCTCTCTGCAGCACTTACCATTGACCGTTCTCTCCTTCCTGCACAAACTGCACTAAATCTCCATCCTCCAGGCTAAGGGAATCTGGGAAACAGCTGTCAAAGCTGCCTTCGACCCGAAAGAGGTTGGTCCCCTGAAACAAATGAAAGAATGCACCAGAAATACAGTCACTATGGATGAAAGAGGGAGCGAGGTTAGTTAAATACCGCATTGGGCATTTCAAACTGCAAAGATTTCTTCTGTAGGGAACTGTCACTTTTTACTCCTTTTATCATGCCCAGGTTAAGTACGATGCAGACGTAGGACAGAGCTGTGCATTCAGGCTTTAGAATGAGCCAGCCAGGTGTGACTCTGACAGAGAAACGGGGTTTGGGACACCAGGCCTAGTTACCTGGAAACGTCTAAAATTACGTTTTTAAGGGCTCAGAGCTTTCCCTCACGTTCATAAGAGGTAAAGCTGCAGCTTTCAAGTAAAGGTGACTTTTTATGGTCCTGATCAACAAAATAGCATTGGGATAATCCCCCAACACCCCAGGTCAAATTCCTGCCTTCTGTATTCCCCCACATCTATGAGTTTATGCTGGTATGAACCCAAACTGTAGAGTTTACACCGTGATCTTTATCGAAGAGGAGGTCACCCTGGGAAAGGGCAGTGGAATTTGGAGAAGGAATTACATTGTTCGGGTTGGTCTCTTCCTCCAAGTCAGAGGAGTTGGAGAGTTCATCCATGCTGGAGGGGATGGCTTCAAAATCTTCAAACGTGTCTAGAGATGGCATCTGCCTGCTGGGCCAGCCTTGGCAAAGGAGAGAAACCCAAAGGAGTTAGCTGTCAGCAGCAGGAGTCAGAGTCAGCAGCCTCTTCCAGACTCAGCCTTTTAAAAGCAGACATCACAGGTTCACCTCCCACTCTTCCACCGACTGGGTTGCTTGTACCATTTTACAGCTTGTTCCCTGATTTTCCCATAAAAATTCCATTTCAGCCATTCCTCTGTCTCTAAAAACCTGCAGCCCTTGCTGTGGTTTGTGGGAGGGCAGACTGTGTGCCCATCAGTGCCCTGGGTGTTCAGCCCTGCGACATCTCTTCAGGGGGCACAAAGAGCAAGGACCAGGAGTATTTCCACGGAGCGAGCGCTGCAGCAAGTAACAACTTCTGCTGACGTGGCTTCCAGAAGGCTGTGCCCACTCAGCTCCCAGCTCACCTCTGAAGTCAAAACCCACTGAATTTTGGTTGGTTTATCTTCACCTCACCCCAAGGTGCTATTACCACCCCAGCACGTTACAATGCCATACCCTGGAGCCGCTGGAAGAGCAGCGAAGGGACAGAGTCACAAAGACAACCAGACCCTGGGGTCAGGCAGAGAAGATCCCACTCCCCAAGTGCATCCTCCCTGCCACGGGCAGCCCCTTCTCCTCCCTCCTGTCACACCAGGGCTGGACATCCCTGGCCACTGCAGCTTGGTCACAAGGCAGATAGTGACCTTCCTTCCCAGCTGTAACCCTGTGGGTATGGCTGGGTCATCCCTGCTTTTTGAGGTGGGAGAAGCTCCTGTGGTGGCACCCCTCTGCAGGGCTGTGAGCGTCCCCACCAAGGTCTGTACCAGCAGGGCTCTGAGAGCAAAGCAATTTTAGTTCAAATTCACAGATTGAGCTACAAACACCATAACAACAATATATGTATCTCCCCCTCCCCTCTTAGACAAAGCATCACTGATCTTGATCTTCTGCCACTGTCACTAGTAGGAAGCATCCAAGGCAGAAACCCAAACACCAGGGATTCCTTACAAACACACACATCAGCCTTCCTCTTCTATACAAATTGCTATCCTAATTTCAGAGACTAAGAAATAGCCTAAGTTTTATGTACTTAATTCAAGATATAAAATAACACTGATCAAATACTGAGCTTTCTTGACATCAGTTAAAAGAATCGTTTTCAGCTGTGCCCAGCCTCCAGAAAAGCAGCATCTGGCGTGTTGTTTCTACACCCACAGTGACTTGAGCTTGTTCTTTCATTGCTTTAATGGGAAATAACATTCATTAAAAGAAAAAAAAATATCTCTTAAGTTACAGAGAGTAAATATTCTCATAGATTTCTCTTACACTCTCCAGTTGAGAGGGCAAATGTTTAAATGTTGTTTACCTGTCTGTGAAGCAGATCTAGGTACAGGCCTCGTGGTGGAACCGGTATTACATTTAGTCTGGGCCAAAATGGTGCTCTCAAAAGCATCTGTGACAGGAAGCACAATTTGCATCTTCAGGGTGAAACAGTGACCAGGGAACCAGCAGACGGTGAATTCCCCTGTCACCTCTGCGACTGGGGGTCTCTAGCAAATGGGTGGGCTCGGGGCTGACAGTTATAAAGGAGGAGACACAGCACAAATGGGAGAAAAGCCAGCAGCATCGCACAGAGAAACTGCAGGTCGAGGGGGACAGAGAGCAGCCAAATGGATCAGCCAGAAATACTGGTGTCAGTCAAGGGAAAGGACCGTGGGGTGAACAGTGCAGTGTTCTGTTCTGCTACAGCTTCCTTACATGTTTTTAACACATCTTCCTTGCAGCATTCCAAACCACTCCGCAGGTGATGGGATACAGTTTGGGTGCTCCTCTTCCCAGCCAGAAGTGAGCAATGTCACTCTTGATGAATGCAATGCAACTGGGGAGGGGGGGAAGCTTTTATCTCAGTACATCCAATCCTTCGCACTATTAACTCTGGCAGCAGCAGCAGCATTTCCTGGTAAAGGGGTGACAATGTTCCTTGCTTAAATAAACTCACTTTGGTGAGGGATGTCGTGCAGCAGGACCATGTTTTTAACCAGTGAGGATCAACTCAGCTCTGTCCCAGGGACAGGCCTTGCACCCCCTGCCCCTCCAGCCACACACTGTGCTGGGATCGGAAGAATCTGTTGGTGAGGAAAGTGAGGAGTAAAGCCCATGGTTTGGGAAACTCAGGTGCCAGGGTGATTCCAAACATAGTGCTGGGGGTCACTGGGGGGCAAAAGGAACTGTGCTGCAAACAGCAAAACTGCTGTTCCCTCTGCTGCTTCTGAGTTGTGTCTCCCACCCTCTCTGCTCTGTCTCCTCTGTGGGGGGTGACACAGGAGACAGCTCTGATGTGTCACCGATTCCATCACAGAACCCAGGTTTTGTGCAGAGGGACTCGACCCTGAGAAAGGACTCCCCAGCCCACACCTCTCCCCCCAGCCCCGCTCCGGCAAATGCTCATGGAAAAGGGGGAAGGTGGCAATGGAGGCCGGGGTCTTCCAGCGGCTGGGGAATGGCTTCCAGGAGTTTAAATCTTTGGCATCGTTTATTAAACAGTAATTGGTGGATCAGCTGCAATAAACAGGTGGAAGTTCTGCTTGGCTAGAACAAAACACTGCACTTTAAATGGATATTAATGCCAGATCGAGCCTGTTCTGCAGTTTCTCAGGCACGGGGCTCCTGCTCCTCCTGGCAGGCAGGGCCACCAACACGGGAGGGGGGATGCAGGTGGTCGGGCTGCTGTGGGGGAGAAGTCGATAATACCCCCAGGGACTCCTGGCTGCTGCCCTCTAAGGAGTGAGGGAGAACCCAGAAAAAAAAAAAATCTGGCAGAAAATCCAAAATGCACTGTCTAGAGTGTTCCTCCCCACAACAGGCAGAGACCTGGGGGGTTATCATATGCCCAGCCCCAGGTGGAAGCTGGTAGATACAACATGAGTTCATGGGACAGGCAGGGGGGTGACAAGCTGTGATTATCAAAAATAAACCAACACCAAACCCCTGTTGGGCTCTGGTGTCGTTGGCTGTCAGTGATGAGATGGGAGCTCAGTGAATAATACCAAAATATTGTCAAACAGGTTTTCATGCAGGATGGAAATACTCCTACCTTCAAACCCCAGGGGAGTTGGGTCACTCTTTATTTCATGTCTCTTGACCTTAACTGCAGGAACAAGGGGACCTGTGTGAAGTTTGCAGAGGCACAAGTCTGTAAATATAGTTAAAGGAGTAACTTGCTTTCCCATCACCTGGCAATGCTGCCTAATACTTTCCGTTTCACCCAGAAAAATGACCAACCTGTAGATCTAGGTGGTGGAGGCAAAGAATTCTGTGATGGGGAGAGGAAACAGGCCCCTTTTTGCAAGAGACATTAAAACATAGTAAATGTATCTGCCTCCAGTCAGGTCTCACAGAGGTTTTTCTCTGTCACTCCTCTCCAGGAGATGGCACTATGGCAGGAGACACAAAGCTATGAAGATCCTCCTCTCCTGTGCTACACTCATCGTTTCCACGTGGTGATGCTTTAGTGTCCTGGTCCCCTTCCTCTGCCAACAAACCCCACCAGCTCTCATTTCACACCAGCCTCCTTGCACAGTCAAGGGCAGGGTTCATCCTGCACACCTATTTAGAATGCGCTTGATACTGCGCAACCTTCCTCCCAGAAAACAGATAACAAAGACTTGTATACAAATTAATTCAGCCATTTTCATTCTATTTTGGTGTGTGAATTGCCCCACAAAAGATCAGTTCCTCCACTTTGTTCCAGGAAGTGCCAGAAGACACAATATTCAGAATTCAGTGTAAGACCATATGTCCTGTTCCCCAAAGTATCTCTGGCTTGTAGGCACCTACAATCCCATTGATTTTCAACACTAACAGGTTGCCCAAATGCATGGGTTGCTCTTCAGTTTAAACATAGGCACTAGTGCAGTATCTTAAATTTTTTCAAAAGTGCCTTTCCTCAAAATAATTTAAGCTCAAACCCAAAACTCTCATAAGCTCCCACACGACCTGCACAGAGCTCAGTGCATCCTGGGCACCTGCCTCCTTTATGCTTGCCTGAAAATTTCCTTGCAAACATAATTTCTGGTCATAGAATCACAGAATGGTTAGAGTTGGAAGGGACCTTAAAGATCATCCATGTCCCTGGGCAGGGACACCTCCCACCAGACCAGGTTGCTCAAAGTCCCACCCAGCCTGGCCTTGAACCCCTCCAGGGATGGGGCATCAAAAAACTATGGAACACTTCAGGAATTAGTGTGCCATCCTTGCACAGGGCCTATGCTAATCGTCTCTGTATCATTCCAATTTTAGTATATGTGCTGCCAAAGAGATCATAACCGTGATTATGCTAAACATGCTTTAAATAGGCACCTATCACTACTCCATTTTTGGCTTGATTTCAGACTTTCTTACCATCTGATGGCTGCTACATGACAAGGAGATTTCCTCCTCCTTGAAAGCAAAAAATCTTAAACTGCTTTAAGGAAATGGAGAAACAATTTCTGTTGAGATTCGGTTAAACCAAACCAGGGAAGAGCTGGAAGCCTAACCCCACTCCAGCCAATAAACCAATCCAGGTTCTGTGGAAACCAGCCCCGCTTTCTGAAGCCTGTTCTGGGGACACTGAGGGGGGTGACCCTCCCTGCTGGCAGCACAGCCTGGCACACATTGAGAACACCTTGCCCTGCCTCCCCACGGGCCGTACACCCATCCTGACTGTTTTTCTGCTGGAGCCTCCTGCGCTGATAGAAGTTGAGGCTGCTGTCCTCACCCTGTGAGGAGCACTGGACAGAAAACATGCCAGGGGGGGGGCAGGAGGGGAGCAGGGGACAATGCAAGCGGCGTGACGGTACCTTTGGTGCCAGCAGAGGCATTAGCTGTGGAGCTGATGGAGGAGGCAAGGGAAAAGCGACGGGTGACTTCTCTCTCCTTACACTCCGGATCTGGGAGAAGAGAGAGACGCAAGGCAGGGCAGGGTTAGAGGTTAGTAAGCACTGGGGTAAGAGATGTCCAAAGCAAAGCAGTGGCTGGAAAGGGGTAAGGAAAAGGTAGGTTGCTCCTCTAAAGCAGCCAGGAGAAATGCCCTCAGCAAAGTGAGCAGCACAGAAAAGAGGTTATATGGGCACGGTTTTTTTCAAAGCAATTCCAGTTCCACCAGTTTAAATACTTCAGAAGGGATAATTATGCCAATTAATATTTTAGCAACCAACCAGTCTCAGTACAGCTACAAACATGGAGAGATGAGCAGAATGGGGGTGGGGGGGGATGTCTACAGACAAGGTCAGGATTATTTTAGACACCGAACAGCTTGTTCTGTGATGACTGACCTGAAACACACTGAAAAATGAACATGAGGGGTTTGGAGTTCACGTTTGTCATTTCTAGAAGTTGACTGTGTGAATGCCTGAGAATGTTCTCTGAGCCCCTGTCCTCACCAGTGAAGATCAGCTTGGAGAAGGTGAAGGCAGCACGGGAGGTTTTGTGTTTACTCCAATTCAGATGCTGCCTTTTCCCAAAGCCTGCTCAGGAGTGACGACACAACTGCCCCAGGTTTCACTGGGAGGTGTGAGCAGCACTTTTGATCCAAAAGATTTCATGAAGAGCTCAGAGGTGTAACCTCCAGCTGGCTTTAGAGAGCACAGGAGGTCATCATGTGTCTCAGGAGATGGTGTCTGCACACCTACAAATCCATCAGTTCAGGTCTTGTGCCAACCAACTGCAGCAGCACCACTCGGGGGAAAAACTTGCTTGGTTAAAAAAGTTCCAGAATTAAGTTTTAGTAAATTCTGTATCTGGAAAGGCACTTCCTTATTGATTTACTCACAAAAGCACATATACTCAAGTACATCCTTATTCACTCCTCCTAGAAGGATGAAGGGAAAGGTGAGGATAGACTCTCAGCAATAACTGCAGCGGGATGACCCCACATTTAGGCTGCTGTAACTGCCCCAAAGAAAATTTCACTTTATAGTTACGGTGTTGGGACTACATTTATACTGCATCACACAGCTCTCGGGGACCCTGTGCCACCCCAAGGAAGGGGAGCTTGGCTCCACAAACCAGACCTGCCCCAAGGCTGGGGGAGATGCGGAGTGGTGGCTTTTACCCTCCTCGGTGCCAGTCCTGGTCAGGCTGCCCTGGGGTCTCTGCCCCAGTGGAGGGCAGGCTGGTAAAGTGTCCCCTCCAGACATCAGCATTTCTTTGGCCAAAACACCAAGGTGCTAATAGACAAGGTTTTCTACCCCATCACATCCAGTTCAACGTCGTTTTGAGCTTCTGTGCTCCATTGCCAGTTGGTATCTACCAGGCAATCCTGTTTTCCCTGCAGTTAGCCTTGTTATTTCATTGTTTGATGTGTTCTGGGCATGAACAGACATGGTGGGTCTGGGCAAAGCATGCTCAGCTCCATATACCATCTCCTGCCATGGCCAGTAACCAGTCCTTAGACACAGGGGTCAGGAGCGGCACAAGCTCTTCCTGCAGAAACTCCCTGCTCCAGTCTCAGAGCTCCCAAACCCAAATCCCATGGAGTCCTCGCTCGGCTCTGGGTGTCACTGCCTGCAGAAACCACCACACTCCGCGTCCAGCCCTTTGCCAACCGGTGTCCTTCAGGCCAAGACCTGACTGGCAACTGAATGGCACAAGAAAGTGAAGAGGGACCTGGTCTAAGGCAGGAGCTTCCCAGGAACCTCCTCAGTCCCAGCACGGCTTCGAGCAGAGAGTGCCCACAGCTGGGTGGGTACGAGCTCTCCTCCACCACGCTCTGCTGTCTGGAGCACGGGATCACTGAACAAAACGCAAGATATTGCATGTGACAAGAAAAATTGAGATACAAGAGCAAAAGAGGCCCAAACCAAAACTGCAGATCCAGACTTGCCTGAATTACTGCACCTCCAAAATCTGCATTTTGTAACTGATTTCCCCAAGTCACAGGGTCTGAAAACCGCTCCCTTTTGTGTATTCAGAACATGGAACTGATTTCTCCATCTTACATCTTACCACCAAGTCCAGCCTGAACCTTACAGCCAGAATCTTATGGCTGTTCTGGCCCTTGGTGGATTCTCAACTGCTTTATAACTTTGCCATTTTTGCTCTTTCATCTTGCTTCTTCCTCCTTTGATGTTCACCTTCTCCATCACTGCTCACCCTTTGTCTCGCAGAAAAAATAGCATTTATCTGAGAAAAGTCAGAACATACCAATAATAACAACATTGTCCTTTCAGAAGGTAATTGCAAACAGTCACTCAGTTTCATTTCTATTCACATTTCCTCCTTTCCTTTAAAGCCTCTCCCTTGTGCAGCCATCAGAGGAACACACAATGCTCTCTGCTCATGGATATTGAGCACCTTCTAAACATTTATGCAAAGACTCAGAACACACTATTTTACAGAGTCGTATAACATAATTAAGTAGAAATGGCAATAAAGCCCAGACCTTCCCAATTCCTGTTCCTCAGGGTAAGCACTAGGCCACGGCTGAGTTACATTTTTAAAAACAAAGAGGTCCAACAACACATAAAAAAAATCTCATGTAGCACAACACTCTGATACTCATCCCCTCAAGCCAATAAAACTGCTAAAAGAAGTTGGGCTGGAGGATTAAAACACGTGCACAGTTCGGCCCTTGAGAGAAACTGGAAATAAACGTTATTTGCACTCAAAGGTGACCTCCCAGCGCTGCTGGGTAAGGGCCCTTGGAGACGGAGCTGTAGGTGCGTGTCAGACGGGAGCAGGGTGGGGAGATGCAGCAGCGCTGTAGGAAATAGCGATGGATGGCACCATGGGATGGAGAGAACACCGTGTGGGAGACAGATGGGCAGAGACCAAATGCTGCGTGGGGTGATTTTACCTTTGGGTGGAGCTCTGCGGTTGGAAAGACCTTGCAATGTGAACCGCTTTCTAGCAAGAGCTGTGCGCTCAAGGTTAAGGCTGGTGGAAGCATCAACTAGGAGAGAGAGGGAGAGGGGAGAGAAATAAGGAAGGAAGGGTCAGCTGTTCAGCGTATGGGGAAGGAGAGGTTAGCGCCGGATGACAACTTAAAGTAAATAAACAAATTTTGATTCCATCCCAGCCTGAGCAAGAGCCAGTCAGGTAGAAAGGTGGCATGAGGTCAGAGTGATTAAACCAAGTTGAGCCAAAGAGAGCCCCTGGGCTGAGTTTGGCTCACTGAGTTTTAATGGAGAAAACAGCAAAATAAAACCAAAGAAAAACAGGTGAAGGGGTGTAGCTCTCATCAAAGGAAAACACAGTTTGGTGGCAAGCCCCTTGAACAGGATCTAGTGCCTTTGACTATGACAGCACACCGCTGTGGTTGGAACAGCGAGGGAGAACAGGAAGAGGCAGACTTAGATCAAAGCCCCAGACCCACACATTCCTGCCAAATTCTGCATCTGCCCCTGTCCTTGTGTGGGCAGGAACACACAGGCCTTGCTGGCAAAGGCGCAGGAGAAAAGCCAGGCGGTGGCTGCCTGGTTCTGTGCCTTGGGGTTTAACCACTGCCTTGCTCCTCCTCTTCATTGCCTGCACTGACAGATGAAGATAATCAGAGGCACAAGGGAGGACCAGAAGTACAAAGGGAATACAAAGGGACAGTGAACCCACACTTGGTGGAGAAGCAGACAGACAGACAGACAGACNAGAAGTACAAAGGGAATACAAAGGGACAGTGAACCCACACTTGGTGGAGAAGCAGACAGAATGCTTCCGAAGGGGAGCACATCCCATCACTTCCTGGTTGCAGCCCCGACAGGGTCCGAGCGAGGTGCCGCATGAGGTGGGGGCCAGACAAACAGATCTAACAACCCAGAAGCATTACACCCCTGTGGGTCAGCTCCTTCCACCCAGTGTCCCGATGCCAGCTCTGGGCCAGGCAGGTGGATCTGGTGAGAAACAGCCGCCCAGCGGTGGTTCAGGCCATGGGGCTGCCCACGGGTGCCCTGGGGAGTGTTTCTGGCTTCCAGACTGCCCTGTTGGCCTGGGAGCCATTCCCTGCCCTGGTAGGTGTCACTAATGACTTGTTGTCTCCACCTGAGTTACTTCAAACCCTTTCCTTCATTCCAGTAGTCCTGGAATCCACCTTCAGAACCAATAAGGACTAGGTCCTGATGGGCAACAGGTTGACCCTGAGCCCACTTGTGGCAAAGGCAGCCAAGGGCATCCCAGGCTGCGTCAGGCAGAACCTTGCCAGAGGGTCTGGGAGGGGTGATGGTTCCCCCCTGCTCAGCACAGGGGAGACACCCCTGGAGTGCTGTGTCCTATCCCAGCCCCCCCAGCACAAGAGGGACGTGGACATCCTGAGTGAGTCCAGTGAGAGGCTGTGGAGATGAGAAAGGGGCTGTGTGAGCTGACACGAGGAGGGAGAGAAAGCTGGGACTGTTCATCCTGGAGAGGAAAAGGCTCAGGGGGGATTTTACCAACGTGTGTAAATCCCTGATGGGGGCAAGTAAAGAAGCTGGAGCCAGAGGCTTCTCCCTGGAGCAGGGTGACAGGGTGAGAGGCAATGGGCACGAATGGAAGCATAGGAAATTCCATTTTAAAACAGTAAAAAACTTACTTTTCACTGTGAAGGTGGTTAAAGCCCAGGCAGTGTCCCCAGGGCAGTTGTGGATTCTCCACCCTTGGAGATATTTGGAGCCCAGGAGGACACAGCCCTGGGCAACTTGCTGCTGCTGGCCCTGCTTGAGCCAGGCCATCAGTCTGGGGGTCTCAGGGGTCCCGCAGGACCCAGCACCCCCATAGCGTCAGTGAATCTACCCACCATGTCTGCTCAGCTCGGTCTGTATGTCAATAACTCCAGCACAGGCACTTACCATCCAAATAACAAACCAAAATAGCTTGTCCTAGTGCCCTTCCCCTCCGTACTGCAGAAAAAAATCAGCATTTTAAAATAATCCGACTGGACGTTCGCTGCCCGGCCTCGGGGAGTGCTGCTGTCAGCAGGTGGCACAAGAAGGACAGCTCTGGCAGCGCCCGTGTTCCTCTGAGAGTCTGTCACTTTATCCCCAGAATGAAAACTTATTGTGATGAAAAAAATCTTTTGGTGAATAACCTATTTTTCAAAGAAAATTAATCTGCTAAGAACTCACAACTTTCTTTCATACTATTAGAAAAGTCTTTGCTCTCAGATTTCAAAATGCTCCCTAAAAAAGAAACTGGTGTTGAAAGATTTTTCTGTTCCTGCTGCTGCCAGGTGAGCTCCAGTTTCTTTTTAGTCTTCACTTTAACCTACAGAATATATCCACTGCATTTGAGCTGTCAGATGCTGGAGGGACTTTCTGTGACCGCCTGTGCCTTTATTGACTGTTCACTAGAGAGAACCTACACACCAAGAAGGCAGAAAAACCGCTCTGACATAAGGCAAGGAAATAGCTAGCAAAGTCCTCAGACAATCTTAAAGTTAAATATGGCTAGGAGACAATTTAGCTGGGATACAGAAGGTTAAAATACAAATGCTATTGCCCTCCAAATTCTAATTTTAAAAAACCACAAGTTGTACAGAGTGCTGTAATCAAAATCTGACTTGGTGACCATCCTAAAGTGGTGACGCCTCCTGGTGTTCTTGAAGTTCCACGGCACAGTTCCACAGTACGGGTTTTTGATGCTGGATTTAAATCACACACATTTAAAGTAACAAACTCCATCAAACTGCAGAAATGAGCATGCAAACATAAAAATACTACCCTTTGCAAGCCAAAATCTGTGTCTCAGAATTCCTACCTCTCTTTTGTCTGGCACTGGGACTGGAATTCCTGTTTTTATTGTTAGATGCTTCCACGTTGGATGTCTCGGACTTGTTTTCATACACACTCGATGATTTCCTGCTATACCTTGGGAGAGAGGAAATGCAAAAATGGTTACATTCCTGCTTAATAACTAACAGGGCACTACATGCTTTATTTTACTCTCCAATATGGAAGCCTAAGGAATAAAAGGCAGGTTTTAAAACTCCGTGTGGTGTAAAGTCTGTGCAGGCAGATGGTGGGAAAAGCCCTTCCAGCCCCTGCCCCCCTCCCACACCCTATGGTGACCCAGAGCAGAGAAGGGGAAACGGAGGAACACACTGGCTGGCTGGCTGCACAGGCTCTTTTAGGGAGTCCAACAGATTTGCTCTTGTGAGACCCCACCTGGAGCACTGTGTCCAGCTTTGGAGTCCTCAGCACATGAAGGACATGGACCTGCTGGAACAGGTCCAGCAGAGAGCCACCAAGATGCTCAGAGGGCTGGAGCACCTCTCCTGCAAAGACAGACTGAAAGAGCTGGAGTTGTTCAGCCTGGAGAAGAGAAGGCTCCAGGGAGACCTTAGAGCAGCCTCCCAGTGTCTGAAGGGGCTACAGGAGAGATGGGGAGGGACTCCTGGTCAGGGAGTGGAGCAAAAGGACGAGGGGGAATGGTTTTAAATGGAAAGAGGGGAGAATTAGATGAGATACCAGAAAGAACTTGTTTGGTGTGAGGGTGGTGAGAGCCTGTCCCAGGTTGCCCAGAGAAGCTGTGGCTGCCCCATCCCTGGAGGGGTTCAAGGCCAGGTTGGAGGGGGCTTGGAGCCACCTGGTCTGGTGGGAGGTGTCCCTGCCCAGGGCAGGGGGTGGCACTGGATGGTCTTTAAGGTCCCTTCCAACTCTAACCATTCTATGACTCTATGAGTGGGAAACCAGGCTAGAAAAGAGGAGCCCAGTTTTCCATCCTTTGCAACGTAAGTACTTTTGACTCCAGGAGAGAAATGGGTCCTAGACGGTCACAGAGGAACATATGGATTCCTCTGGCTCCAGGATCCCCAACCTCTGTTTCTTCTGCTCCTTGGAAACATGAATCCAAACAGGACACCCCTATCTGAGGCTGAGCAGGGATCCCTCTTGCCGGCCTTGTCACAGGAAGGACCTTCCCGCCCCGGGTCTGAAGGGCCTTCCACCTGCAGGGTTTTCTCATGGCTCTTATCCTCATTGTTTTGCAAGTCTGGTGGTTCAGTTTGGGTGTTTGGCTGTTATCTTTGGCAGATGGCTCCACACATTTCACTGTATCTACACGCTTGAAATACTGTTTCTCAGAATGCATGTTATAAAAACATGTCAGCAATCACATTGCTGTTTGCAATTCATGTATGAAGTGTTATACTTAACATTCACGGGGTTTGTCTTGCTGCAAGGGAAGGTCCGAGATATCACTAAAAACTTTAAAACGAGAGATCTGTGCATACCTTTTACAACTACAAGGCAGCCCTGGACTCATTCCGTTGCATCTGAACCTCTGACCTGTTTCTGATAGAACCTGAACAGAAGTCCGTTACCTCCCATGCTAAATCAAAATGTTATATTGCAGCCTGATTTCAGGTACAAAATGGGACTCAAAATAAACACGGGAACAAATCCAAAGCACACTCCAATTTCCTTATTCTTTTTTCTCTGTTCCTTCACAGCTTGGCTGAGATAACTGTGACACGTGCAGCTAACAGTTAAAGATTTACAGCGTTGAGAAAGACCAAGAAAGCACCCAAGCTTCTTTGGAACAGCATCAGCAGTAAAACTGCACTGTTGGTGTGTGTCTGTGTGCATGGGGTGTTTTTACATGGGTGTATGTCTGAGTCAGTCCTTTCCAATAAAGCTGATAGTTAAGCAGGTAGAACAATAGCCTGTTTAAGTCTCATACATTTAAATAGATTAGAAACAATACAAAGGGATGATTTCACTATCACTGAAATGCAGCAGCCATCCCTTGAGAGAGATACAGCAGCAATAGATACCACAGGGCATCTCATTCCAGGATTAAACAATGAAACTGTGGGGAAGAATTTACAGTGAAAATGTAAATAGACTGACCAGGACTTATAGACATTCAATAGCTGCCGGTATTGAGGGTGGTGGCTCTAAGTGTCCCTTTTGCTGACATCTCAGCTCCAGTCCAGAGTCAGATCAGCCCTGCCTCAGCTCCAGGGGCTGGGGTGGCAGATAAACAAGAAAAGGGATGGTCTTTGTCATTGAGCAGACAGGGCTCGGGGAGTGGAGAGCCTTCTGCAAACACAGTTCCCCACCTTCATGGTACAGGGTTGACAGTTCCCAACAAACAGTCACTGCAGCACATGGACAAACCAGGAGAGGGTGCCTATTGGTGAGATAAAGATCTCAATAATTAATTAGCCTCCAACCACTAGCAGAGCAGTGATGATGAGAGTTCCTCAGTCTGCTGCTGGTTGACTTCCAGCGCCTTTCACAACTGCAGCGGCTGCATCATAGCAGTCACACACACACAGGTGATGTCCGTGTGGGTGGCAATCACAAAGCCAGGTTCTTCCTTCCCTCTCCTGACCTACCTTTCTGCTTTGAAAATTCTCCCTTTAGGAGCCTTATAAGAGGGCCATGCATCTGGATGATCTGAAACATTTTTGTGATTGCATTTCATACTTCACTGGATATAGCTTTCTCCTATCCCCAACATGGTTTTGCTGAAAGATTTTCATCCTTAAACCTTTTGAGCTTCAACCTGAACCAAAGCAAACGTAACCTAGCCTGGAGCAAGTAGGGTGTGGGATTCACAGCCCTGCAGGCGTTTAAAACGCCTTGCCCCCAGTCACAGAGCTCTCAAAGGCTGCCTGTTACCTGGGGGTCCGGGTTTGGTTGATCCTGATAAAAATCTACAGCCATACAGTGGTGGGGCAGCCCCCCCCCAGGCCATGTTGTGGTGTCAGGACAAGCCATCACCCTGTGCTGATCTCAGTTACAAGGGCAGTGAGTTGGGACAACCTGACACTTTCTTGTCCTGGTTAAAAGCACTGTGAGTTAGGACGATGATGAGGCACTCCCTGACTGCACCTGGGACTGCTGCTGTAGCCCAATGGGGAAGGTACAGGAATTACCTGACAAGGATTGCAGCCCAAAGGGAAAAATAATGACCAAAATCAATCACCTTGTGGATCCTGTGACCCCAGTATCCCCACTGCACTGGGATGCCTCCCGGGAGGAATTTGGTGAGGTTTCACTAAGGATCATCTGCTGACAGATGCCAATGAAGAAGAAAGGTTCAAAGACTGTCTGCTGACATATGCCAGCGAAGGAGAAGAGTGAGTAATTCACTATAATTAGATTTCACGGGGTTCAAAGACAGTTTGGAACCAACAGTTCAACCCAATTTGCTAAGAGAGAAAATCTTGATCATGGGTTAACCTCTGTATCTCAGTGCGGGTGTGATTTGATTTAGGAAAATCTGATGTAAGTCTCGTGCGAACCTTCCCATTTTCAAATCTTTAACTAAGTCACTGTGTTGATTATAATCAAATTTATTAAATCACTCTGATTATTGGCTGATGATTAAATATCATTTAAAAAATCAAACCTAATCCTATGGTTTACAGTAACTGTGTTAGCAAATCTTTAATTGCTCCTACCTCAAAGTTGTGTAGGATCCATAAATCACTCATTTTGCAACAAATTGGCATAGTGGGCAGGATGGCAAGCAGGGTCACCAGTTATTTACGAAATCATGGTATTAATCCAAAGCCTGGCTTTCCCAGGTGAAGGTGTCCGAGACAACTGGTGTGACTGGGAAGGGGCAGAGCAGCAGCCATACGCTGCGAGGGGTTCGACCCAGGGTGGAAAAGATACAGGTAATATTGGTAAAATGCTGGGAACCTGTTTAGAAGCAGCACACCAAAAAAAGGAAAGAAACAAATAGTACGATGGAAGATATGCAAAAATAGAGGGACATAAAGCTACTGAACTGTTGCTATCTTTAAGAATAGAACACCTGCAAAAACAACTGCAGGAAGCTCATTTAAAAACACAGAAGTTGGGGGAAAGTGTTGAAATTACGTTAATGGCAGCTCCAGAACCTCTCAATGTAGTTCAAATTAGAAAGAGAACAGTATTCCCCGAAGATTGGGATGGTAATATTTGGGAGGATTCAAACAGTAACAGCTCAGATGAAGAAAACCCCCTCCTACCTGCTGGGCCTCCCCAGCACATCACCAGACCAACTAGAAAGAAGAAGCTCCTGGACCATGGGTTGGAGCAGGAAACCGCACTAGAAAACCAATCCCACTCAGTCCAGTTCCAAAGGCAGATTTGCAGGAACACTACAGCCATAAGCCTGGAGAAACTCAAGCAGAGTATCTGCGGTGTGTGTGCTTATCCGGAGGGGACAGAGTCTTATTCAATAGGGATGAATGAAATGGATACTGGGGACCAGGTGTCCTTTTTAATGCTGGCCCCAACCGCCCAGGTGACTCCCACTCAATCACAAGTAGGGAGGCGTATCGGGCTGGAGGAACAGACATGTGAGAGAGAGGAAGAACCCCCTCTGAAATCTCCAGATGAACTTTCTGTCGCAGTGACCAAGGCTGCTTGTACACAGGCTACGCATGATCGGGCTCCCCACAACGCTCCTATCTCACCAACCACACACTCTGCCATACTGAAACCATTCACTGCAGCAGCCCCAGCTGTGCTTAAGCCTTACCTCGTTGCAAAGCCAGACAAAATTAAAAGTGACACAGAATATAATGTCCTCTTAGCTGTAAGGGCTGATGGCAATGGTGCACAAAGAGCCATAAAGCACCTTCCCACCTGGGCAGAGCTGCCGCACAACAGCAGGAATGGGATGGGATGATGTGTCCAGAGGAACAGGAAATACAGGTCGAAGTGTTAGACAGGTTAAGGAACCACCCCAGAGCGGTTCTTGGGAACTGAACCCCACTGATGGGCGACTGAGAGTCTGGGATGAAGAGAGTGAATTGTGGAGATGAGCCCTGGCAGTGGGTGTTCCCGGAGCTGCTCTTCATAGACATGGACTGGAGTTACTTTAAGCTTGATGGAAGCTTTTCAACCAGGACCAAGCACTGTCACCTGCTACTGCCCCCCCTCAACTGGGCCCTGAGAGACCTCCCATCCCTTCTTTTCCTCCACAAAAAGAATTAAAAGAATTGCAGGGCAGAAACAAAACAAAACAAAAAGCAAAAAAGCAAAAAAAAAAACCAAATAGTTAGACCCCAGACAGCTCTCAGGGCTGCCTGTCTGGAAATTCAATGTTTACCAATGGCTACAGCAGCACAGCAATTCCACCAGACACCCTCAGTGAAACAACAGTGGCAGATACCCCAGTCTAGGAAAGAATTACCACCCACTCATGAGTTCTTCAGGTCCTGGAGGAAAAACACACTTGGGTTTTCTATTGTTTTTACACAAGGGAAAACCATGGAAACGGCACCCAGATCGTGAAGGCGCAGTCAAAACCTGAACACAGGAATTAAAACTGCATCAACCTCTGGGAGAAATTCGCCCCCATGACTCTATTCCAGCAGAATGAGATTTTGCAGAACATGGTATTTATTACAATCCATTCCAAACAGGCCCTGACAGAGCAAAGAGACCCTTATTATTCAGCTGTACTGCATTTAAAGAGACAGAACAGAGACCTCAGAGTGCGAGGACTATCTTTGGTCTGAGCAGTTGAACAAGTTGAGCCACTATGGAGTAACCCGTCCGGAAAAATCCCGGCAAGACTTCTATTGTTTCCCTTTTCCAGGAACAATCCTGGAACTGATAATAACACACCTCTGCTGGAGACCAGGTCAGCCCTGGAGGATTGTTTATCCTCGCAGGATATCCTCAGCATATACCAAATTTGGCTGACACACCCACCATCCCGACACACGGGGTTCAGACTCACCTCTTTAATTGTGCTAATCGATAGGGTAACTACCGGACATTCTGTACCGTAGGTGTTTGTGAGTCATGGGTGCAACCTACCCTAACAACAATTATAACTCACATTAACACTCACCCAGTAATTGGGTCGTTACAAAAATTTGCTGACAGCCCCATTCAACGTCCTGGAAACATTCCAATACAGTTTGTCTAAACCTGAGTTAATCCAGAGCTCATGATTCTTTTGCAAAACCGAACGATGGCCTTTGAAATGAGTTCTGCAGCGTGACTTCAGTTTCCCCATGAGCCAAACCTTTATCTGCATTTACATGTCTTTAAAAAAATTTGAAGACAATTGCGTAAGTTTGTACCCAGGAAGCCAAACACATAAAATAAGAGTTTACATACTGCAGAAGCACAAAGGCAAGATGAAACACGGCCCTGATGTGCCACGATAGCTGTTACCTGCTTGCGTTGGAGGAGTCCATTGGTGCGTGGTATACGCTCTCGGTGATTCTTTGGTGCAGTTGACTTGCTTCTGGTAAAGGAAAAGTAAAAACGGAATTACTCCAAACTGTGGAAGTCGTTTCCTTGTTTGCCCAGAAGGTGGGAGGGAGAGAGGGAACCAGGAGAGGAGAGATTTTGACTGCTGCTGCAATCAGAATAGAATGCTCCCACTTGAAGAGAAAGGCACGTGGTGACCTTAAAGGCTGAAAACTCACCCAAACACCTTTTCTACCCACATTTTTTCAGTGCAGAGGAGATTTCTCCCCTTGCCACCTTCTCTTTCCTCTGTACTTCTCCCTACCTCACCACAAAATATGGATCTAGAGAATGGACATATTGGTGTTTTTCCCCAGAATCCAAGGTTTGTGGCTCACAGCTTTGTCTGGATTTAGCAAACCGCGTCCATTAGTCCTTTTGGAAGGACTGAGGTAGAATATATCCCTGTCCCTCTACGAAACACTCTTGCTCAGCATCCTGGCCAAGCAGCAATAATAAAGCATTATTGAGATGCCACCTGCTTGTTTGCTCTTTTTTGTGGAGCTGCAAGGTAGGAACAGACTTTGTAAGGACATCCAGTAACTGGTGAGTGGTGAAGGGGGACAAGAAAGGTGCCAACAACCAGGGTTTTGAGCCAGGAGAGTCAGACATTGAGAACCAGGGAGCTGCTTTCAGACTCTCAGCTTGCTGAGATCCTACAGTATTTCACTCTGCAAGAAGATGAAGCTCTTGTCAACGGAAAGGAGAACAGACAAAGGGACAGGGGGCAGCACTGAAAGATCGAAGTCTTTTATGGGCAGGACCCACTGGGGTAAAGGAGCAAGCGGGATCAAGGTGTTACCCAAAGCCTCATTAGCATTCAGTGCTCTCTGTGAGAGGGGCTGCATGTGAAAAATGGTTTAACATGTGGGTCTTTAGTGTCCAATGACCCCGCTGGGGTCATTGGACACTAAAGACCCACATGTTAAACCATTGGACACTAAAGACCCACATGTTAAACCATTTTTCACATACCTTTGGCCACCTTCTTTGCCCTTCACTCATTCATCTCAGCTGGTTCCTTCTGACATTCCAACCTCCCTGTGCAGCTCCCAACAGTCACTAAAAACAGCCCAGACAAACAAACACATCCCTCGGCCTTCTCCCACTACAACACGCAGTTGGGAGAAATATCCAGTCTTGGATTAAGCACGAATTAAGGCCTCTTTTTCCTCATGAGTCACTGGAAATAGAAACGGCTGTTTAAAACCCGCGGGACAAAGCATTTGTTTCCTGCATTGAGGGCTTTGATCCATGTGATCATTTGGGAAAAGGCAGGGGGAAGAGTTGCAATAATGTGTGAAATGCAATTTCTGACCCCTGACTGCCTTTCTGCTGGATGCACGATTAAGAAAAGTTGGACTTTGCCCAGAGCAGGGTGAAAGTCACCCTCAGGCGTTCTCAAGACCAGGCTGGATATAAAAGTCTTGGGTAACCTGGTTTGACCAACAACTGACTGTGCTTTGAACAGGACATTGGACTATGGTGTCCTGAGGTCCCCTGAAACCCAAAATATTCTAGGATCCTGTGATCTTAAGACAAAACAATGAATAATATCAAAATATAAATGTTTTAAAAAACTTTTAGACTTGATTCCTGCATAGTTTTCTCTGGAAAATGCATAGTAACTGTAGCATATAGGTCACAAATGCTCACCTGGTGACACACAAGGTTCATTTTCCTTGCCTAGAAGCACACCCAGAGGATTAGCACTCTGTCCTATTAATAATAACATATTTTCTCCATAAACTCCTCTGCTCTTCTGTGGTAGCCCAAGTAAAGCCAGCTTTCCTGCTTCAGAAGGAAATACTACAAACCCTAACAGAGAGTCCCTAGATCAAGTCCTGAAACTGCACTGGGAAGAATCTCAAGTTCTTTCCTCGGCAGCTCCTGCTGAACTGGCCACAGTGAAATTCAGAATGAAAAGGAGAAAGGAGGAAGACAAGAAAAGTAACAAAAGACCTGAGAAGTAAGCACAGTAAATAAGTATATTGTTATGGGTTGGGTTAAATCGCTGAGGCTAATGTGCATAGCTGCTGCCCGCCACTTACGGAGGTTGTAAGAACTCATTGTCTGTGTGAAGCAGACAATTAAAATAAAGGTGACCTCTAAAGTTAAAGCACAGGCACGGGTTTCCCCCCAAGACAAAGTCTGCTCAGGAATCTGACGGATGTGAGTGGAGAGGCCTTGATGGCAGTGCTCTAAAGAGAGGTGTGTGTATGGAGAAGCAGAAAAGGGCAGCTCAAGGTGAAGAGCAATGCCAGGGCCCAGGAAACATCTGCATGGGACACAGCTATGGGGTTATGTCCTCAGAGAGCCTGAAAAATAAATGGCTTTTAGCACTGTGTACATTCTTGTTCACAAGCAGAACAGTATCTCAGATAGCTTCCATCACCACCTTCCCTTACTACCTGGAATAACCTAACTGAATTTTGTCTGTCTTGGGTTCAAAATCTCACATAAAAAAAGAATGTTGTTATTTTAGTACTTGTGAGGCTTCAGTCATTCATGTGTTGAGCACATCACAAATCACACTCATAGTGACATCGCCATGAGAGGGAAAAGTCATTAATCATGTTTTATGGGGAGGTCACTCAGCTAAAAAGAAGGGATAACTGACTGGCATTTAAAACATAAGGCAGGTGACTAGATTTAAAATAACCCTCCTCAAAACTCAACACAGCAAAACAAATGAAAGGATGAGAGGAAGAGTTGCTGTGTCTGGTCATGTACATGGAAGGAGATCTCTTGTGTCAGGGCTTGTGAGAAGGCCCAGAGGGAGGACATAGACCCCATCTCCTCATGTGCCGATGTAAACATGTGCCAATGTTTCTAGGGCTGTGGCTTGAGAGGGAGAAGAGAGGCAAATCATATTCCTCAGGCTAACTGTGAATGGAACAATTACTCATGCCATTTCTAAAGTCCTAAGAATTTATTTATTTTTTTATCAGGACAAGGGTTTAAATCCCAGAAGACGACCTGTTCTTGCCAATGTCACTGGTGGTACTGGAGGGCCCTGTAGCCAGCCCAAGCTCCACACAGTCACACACAGCTAGGGAAGGAAGGCAACGTTACCAGATCCCACTCTGTGTCCTACCTCTACACGCCTCCAGTTGTCCTGTCAGGACTTTGCGAATCTCTGAAATCCAGGTGTTCTTCAGCTCAACAGAAGATGCCTGAGAACACAAGGGGAGAGCAGACCTGGTTAAAGCACGGTGCTGGCCAACTGCCTGCCCTGACCCTCATTTGTTTGCAATTTTCCTATGGACTGGAACGCTGTGGCCAACTCTGAGCAAAACAGAGGACGCTCTTCAGGATGGAAAAGCTCCCATGAATCTAAGGTTCTGCCCTTGCTTTTCTGCAAGTAATTTTCCACTACTTTGTTTCCTCTTTTACCTAAAATTATGACCATTTTCACAATGATAAATTGGTAATTTAAGTGCCAGCATAACAATGAAGCTTCCAATAGCTCTTGTCACTTGAGTGTGTGGGACAGTGAAAGTCATGAAACTGAAAACTTTCTTAAAAACAATCCAATGGAAAGGAAGTACAGCCCTTAGAAAAAAGCGTTGCTGTTACCTGAATGATATAGACCTCTTCTCTGCCATTATACCAGATCTCAAACTTCTTGTTATCCCCTTTTACGTTTTCCGTAATGCCCACAGTGCTCATCTGTTTCAAAATAGAAGAGAAGCTTGAATCTGGAAAATGCCCACAGTCTTTAAGTTCTTAATCCTCCAACAAGTGTTTTTAAAAGGCTGCATTCACTTCTGCACATTCAGGAGTCATTCGAAATAAAATTCAGAATTTTTGATGCTTTGGGGAAAAAAAAGTGCTCAGAAGTAACACAAGCTAATGTCTGACCATGAGTTTATCCTCTTTGCTTTTTTTTTTTCCTCTGCTTGAATAGTGTGTCAGTTTTCAACTCTATCCTGGCTTCTGCCCACCTATACAAACTGAAAGTTTGAGGAAGATGGTATTTTTACTTGCTATCACTGAGGCTGGAGAGGAACCAGGATGGAATGGGGTTTTGTGAGATTTACTGACTCATCTGTAACTCCAGACAACACAAAAAATTCAATGTAGTTTCAGGAAAATTAAAAAAAAGAGGTGAGCAAGGAGCCTAACTAGGCAAGATGGATAAGGAACTGAAGAAAATTTTAGGTTTCTTAAATGACAGATTCTTAACCAAAATTTTGAAGTCCAGCTGCTACTATATTCTCATCTTCTACCTGTATTTGTTCATCCCCCTCATTCTGATTTGACTCAACATTAGATTTGAAGATTTAAGCAGTTATTTCATCATTCCTGTTATCTCAATCGAAAGAAACTTCAAATGTTTATATGAATGGGTTCACCCTTGAACCAGGCTCTATTACAATTCCTGCCTGGGGACCCCTTATCAAGCTGGCAGCCTTACACTTGATGGCCCATGGGAGTTGTCTGAAGTCACAAGTGTCACACCAATGTGTTAAAAGGGAAGGTTTGGCCACTTTGTGAATCTCGCCTTAAAATGTCCTGACTCATATCTGGAAATGTCACTCTTGCAAATCAAAGGGCACTTGTACTGCACTGTGATTCACCTGCAGCTGTTATTGTCACAGAACATACCTGCTCAACTCATCTCACTGGTAAAACTCAGAGCAGAGCTGAACTTGGAGGATGCTTGCAGGCAGAATAAGGAGAGATGAGATCCATTCCCTCTTGCTCCTCTTTACGGGACGCTGGGCAAGAACACCCAAGGTGCCTGTTTGTATCAAGCTGCAAAGCCAAGGTTCAGGCCTGGAGCTGCAGGACGTATGGCTGGGTCTGGCTCCAAAATTAAAGGGGAGCTTTCATTTCCTCAAGGGTTCAAGACAGCTCCAGATATGTTCAAGTCTCCACCCCCCTGTGTCACGAGAACACCAGATTTACCTTCTCTCCCTCTGCCATTAGTACATTTATTACCTTTAAGGAATTTTTAAAGCTGTATGAAGCTGTCTTCTCATGGCCGTCTGTGTTCTCCTCACGCTTCTTGCAGAAAAGCAGCATCTTTGTGTAGAGGAAGAGGTGTCTCTGCATGGGTTTGAATCTAGCCAAGTCCTTCACTTTGTTGTGGCCTTTCTTGTGGTCAGTCCACACGTTGAAGGAACCTTGCATCAACAGCTTGCCAAGCTCGCCGACATCCCCCTGGCACACAAGGAACAGAGAGAGCCCACCTCACCTGCAAGCCTGGGTAATCCCAGGCACAGCGCTTTCCCTGGGAGGTGCTTAAGCTCCGGGGCAGAGGCACGGGGCAGTGGGCCTCTTACAGCTGGAATCCCATCTCACGTGTCTCCTTGCTAAACCTGTGCTGTTTCTTCAAGTAACCATTAACCCACTGCTTTCCATGTCAATCATTCCCAATTTGTCTCCCCGTTCATAGTTAGTGTCTGAGGTCTGTCTCAGGACCTCTTTGGACCTCACACCCGGGCTGTCCCCTCCGATGACCTCAGAGGAAGCACCTTCTGAGAAGAAGGGGGTTTCCAGACTCCTGAGCCCAAGGCAGTGTGAAGGCCCAGTGCAAAGGGCCCTGGCTCTAAAGCTCTAGGTTCGGTCTCTGCTACGAGCTGCTGCTGGCCCTGGGCAAACCCTTGAAGGATGCTTAGATACCTGAAGACACATTATTGATCCCTAGAGGTATGTAACTTGTGCCAGCAGACAGCAATGTTCTGGCCTAAAGGAAATTTATTTTAAATGGAGGAATTGATCACTATCTCCAATACACTTATTCTCTGTTAGAACAGCGCACTGTATCTTGTGTTTATGGGAGCTGAGAGACACCTATGAAGAGCTTCAGTGCTGCATAACTCACAAACTGCCCAGGCCAGACTGTATTCAGATGTTGGGGTGATAGCACGAAAAAGTCTTCTCTCCAAACTTTACTCTATAGGTTTTTTTCGGTGGCTTTGCCTAAAAATAAAACCAACCCAGTCCCAAACTGACATATTAGCAGTTTCTTACACAAGAGCTGAGCTCCCCAAGCCTGAATGTGCACAGGTCCAAGCAGCAGAATGTCCCATGCAATTAGGAGCCTTCATCAGCTGCCACAAAACCTGCTTTTCTGCTGGCGTAATACCCGTTCTGAAAGATGTTCTAGCCAAGATTTTCTACCATGCCTGTGCGGGAAAGACTCCCCAGGACAGGGTGTGGTTTCATGAGCTCTGGGAGGTGCTTATTTAGCATCACAGCTGAGGACCTGGGACAGGTGGATTGGGGAGAAGAAATTATTAGATTCATCCTCTTTCACCCCATTTAATAATCATGCAAGAAAGCATCTCAGGAACGCCATCAGCATCAGGCTACACAGCAGCCGTGTTCCATTGCGTCCTGGCTTTTGGGTCAGCTAACAAAGCACAGGCAAAAGTCTAGCCCTTGGAGCTACTCCCTGGCATTTTGTGGGAGGCTGGCAAATTCAAGAATAGAAGGTGAAAGAACAGGAATGCTCTGGCAAACTCCTGAGTACAAAACGAGATTTGAAAGTAAGGAATAGGCAAAAGGCTGAGTTCGACTCCATCCTGCAAAACACAGGGTAACTCTTCCCGCCCAGACACAGGCTGCACAGACCCCAGCACTGCTGGGGAAGTCACACTCTGCACAAAATGCAGCTTTTATCATAGAATGGTTAGAGTGGGAAGCGACCTTACAGACCATGGAGTTCCAACCCCCCTGGCCCTGGGCAGGAACACCTCCCACCAGACCAGGCTGTTCAAAGCCCCCTCCAGCCTGGCCTTTATCTGGTGTCCAGTCCTGTTTCTCTGATCTAGTCATTCTTTGAACCCAGCTTCTCACTGCATTTTTTTTTAACTTGACATTTTCACCCTGCAGCCATTTCAAACCACATTGCCCTCAGGCCTCATTTCACCAGGGCTGTTTCTCCTTTATGCATCAGCCACTTCCAGTTCTCACTTCAGGGCTCGTCTTACGGCGGCATCACTAGTTCTCAAAAGTTATATGAATTCAGTGGAGCTTCAGCTGAGAGATACATACGTTTGTGGCCTCTGATTTGTACTGTGGGTGTCATTTCACATTTCAGATAATGTGTTTGCCAGTCACTGGGATAGATTCTATTACCCACTTTAAATGGAAGCCAGGTTTTCCTCCCTAGGTGTTCCCCAAACGTTTGTACTTGAGTTGCACAGCCATCCCAAAGTTCCAGCCAATTCCTGGGTCCATCACACTCGCTACCTCTCACCTACAAATGAGTTTTGGGTGTGGTTACTCAGAAGGACTGCATTTGTCCCACTTCCTCCCCACAGGACCTGTATGATGACATGTATTTGCCGTCACCACAACGTGTCACGGAGTGGCATCCTTTGAGAAGGTGGCAGGGGCTCCTGCAAAGCGTATCAGCCATGGGCAGAGAGATCAGCAGTGAAAGCATTGGGTGGGTCACCATCAGCAGCAAGCAATACCTCGTAGCCTGTGATGGCTATCTGGTGCATGGAGTCGTTCACGGATTTGATGATATCAAGCATCGTGGCCAGGGCTTCTTCCAGTTCAGCCGTACCCTCCGAATTCTTGCTGCACTTCAGCATTTCCTGGTTAAAAAAATAATAAAAAAAAAAAAGAGATAGGAAAACTTCTTATACCAGAAGCCATTATAAGACAATCCTGACATTTCTGCTGCATAGAAGAAGTAACAGCACTATAGGGAAGGGAAGAAAAAAAAAAAAGAAAAAAAAAAAAAAAAAAAAAAAAAAAAAAAAAAAAAAAGGAAAAACCAAATTGGACATTCACTGGGGTTGCCATTCAGGACATACATTTTGACCTTCTAGACACTTTCAAGTTTTATGGGTTCATTTAAGAAGAGACAAGACCATTCTGACATATTTACCATGAACATGCATGAACATTGCATGTCACCGAATTATATCCGGGATCTTTTACTCCACATCTGCTAGAAAAGAAACTCAATCTTAATATAATGATTTCAGGTGTCAGAGAATTGAACATTTCCTTCTGCAATTTGTTCTACAAGGTACTTATTGCCACTGTTAAAGATATAAATTAATTTCTAGTTTGAATTTGGCAGGTTCCACATTCCTCTCAAAGTTTAGCAAACTCTTGTCAGATAAAGAAATTCTATGTGTCACTCCCTGTGTAGATGCCTGTAAACTCATGATCAAATCATCTCACAAATCTTTCTTCCTTAAATGAGACCTTCATCTATAAGGCAGGTTTTTCACCTGTTAATTTTTTTGGGGGGGAAAATGGGCCAGATTTCCAGAAATCTTCCCCACTTCTTATCCCCTCCCTCTGCACTACGATCTACAGATCTACCGGTGCAAATTTGAAAACCTTTTTGAGCCATGGCAATTTTGAAGAACAAGGCTGACCTCTAGCCAAACTTCATCAAACATTATGTTCTGTGTGAAAAAGGGGAGTTATTCCATCCTCCAACCCTCGCACAGGGAACGAGAGGCAAAGCTCTGGACGAGTTAAGAAGCATTTCACTTCAGAAATACAAGCTGTGAAGAAACTAAAAAATAAAGTCTTGTAATAACAGCACCTCCCTAAAAACTGCACAGTGAGCGAGTTTGGTTTTGTTTCCTGAAGCTGCCAGTGCTGGAAACTATTCTCCAGAAACACACCTGGGGACGAATCAAGGCTCTGCTAACGTTAGAGATCTTTATTAGAGTAAGAACAGGGAGAGACCGCACCATCCTCACAGAGCTCCTAATCCCTCACACAGTAGGTGTCCTGGCCAGTGGGTTGTTGTTCAGCACAAAACTGGTCTGACCAGCTTCAACCCCAATGGCTGCAACATGTTTTGCCTGAGAATTTTACTCCTTGATCTAATCTTGGGTTTATTTACAGTCATATTTCAAATGAAAAGTGGAATCTGGTTTACTCTTGCTCTTCTGAAGACCTTGACGCTTTCTTCCTCATCACAGAATAGTTCCAAGAAATAGAGCCAAATTTACTTCTGGACTGTGTTGATGTGAGTCTTCTGGCACAAGTGAAGTTGCATCCTTGTTAACTCCCACTTCATTATTTGGAGTCTACTGTTTTGCGTAACATCAATAAACAGGTCGCAGAACTACTGCAGAAACAAACAGCCAGCCAGATCCTCACGTGGCTTCAACTGGCACAATGTGACCAGTGCCATGGTGGCCAACAGCCAAAAAAATTGGAGCCTAAATCCTTCATTGCAAATTTCACACTAAACTCATGACAGTACACAGCACTTCATTAAGTCCAGAGGCTTGAGAAGAGCATGTAATTCCCCTTCATCACCTTTCCATATGGAAAATATTAAGAACTGAGGAGATGGAGACAGAAATGTAAGTTACCATCTTCAAAAAATGTCCTTGATTGAGAGCATTTATTTCCAGTTGCCCAGTTCAGACCAGAATTTCAAGCACAGCCCACTCCAATTAACAACCAAATCAAGAGGGAAGATCACATATTCATCCCGTGGAAAAGTTCCAATTTGCTCCCGGCTGGGTCTTTAAAAAGGAAGCGCCAAAAGGGAGTGGCCCCTTCTGAAAGTTTGAGTCACAGCCATGAGAAAATACCAGGTTTTAAGAGATGGAAGTTTTGTTAAACAAGGAGAGACGGGGCTTAAAGCATCATCTCCCGTTTTCAAACTGGAAGACCATACACTGATCAAAAAAAGGCAAATTCAATTCCTTTTTAAAGATAAATAAAACAATAAGGAAGACAATAAAATGCTTACTATATGAAAGATCTTACTTTTCCTATATATCATAGTGTGTATGTAATAATACAGCAGTACTCATTCTGACATAGAAGTCCTTTCTTTGTGGTTTGTTACCGTTTTACAACTTAGCAACGCAAAGTGTTTGTTGAAGAAGTGAGGGAGGACTTACTTTCAGGTAGTCCTTCAGAAGGTGATGCTGGTAGGCAATTCCAAAAGTAAACCAAAGCTGTGCATTGGGATTCTTGGCACCGTCACGGAGAGCTTACCTTTAGCAGCAACTGGTACTTGGTGATTCTCTGCACCGGCTTTAAGAGATAAGCGTCTAAGGAGAGCTTGTGGTCCAATTTCCGCTGGCATTCCTGCAGAAGACAAGAGGGGAGAAAAATACAATGGTTTCTGGCAGCACAGGCAAGACACACAGATCCATATCATTTGGTAACCCCAATCATTTGGCCTGCCCAGCGCCTGCCATCAGCATGAGCAGGAGGTGCAAAACTGCGTATTTCTCTCGGTTTACTAAAAAAGCAGAGGTGGGGAAGGAACAGAAGCTAATCTAGCACTGCTAGTCTGCAACGGCATCCCACCTGAAAAAAGATGCTGTCTCCACACTGTCTCCAGAGAGCCTCAGACCTTGGCTTGTTCTGACAGTATTTTTCATATATCTGGAGGTCCTCTTTCTGCAAGAAATGGAGAGTTGAAGGGTAAGAAGAAAGAATCCTTGAGTCACTTTCTTCCCTTCCACCCTGATACACAAAGTCATTAATTCATGGTGATAATTCTGTATGTAAAAAAAAAAACTACACTGAAGCTACCAAACTTGCTTTTTATTCCCATGAAGTTAAATACACCTGCTAGTGACATGTTTTTTTCTCCAGACTGAAAGACACATAATCTCATTGCAAAACTCTTACCTTCCAGAGAGGGGAACAAGTGGTTTGAAAACAAAAAAAGCATTATAAATGTAAATTGTGTTGATAGTACTGCCACAGACTGGTACCTGCTGACAATACTCACCATTTAGCCAAGGTTCACGTATTCACAACACTTTGAAAATAGTGTTGGCTCTCAATAGTAGGAGGATGAATTAGAGAATAGGTTTGTCCCATCAATGGCCTTGGCCGGGCAGGGGAAGCTTATACCCTGAGTGACCCAAATTAGACCTGGCTGGATTCACTTGACCTCTACTGACCTGTGACTCATGGAATTCCACAGAAAAACATATCGCCTTCAGTGAAGTCAGAGGCAATCTCTGTAAAAGCCCAGAGAGGGGCTTTTTAAGCCCCCCCCGGCCTATCCAGTTGGAATCAGACAGAGATTCCTCTGCCAGGCCCTGGGGTCACTGGCCACACACCTGGTTGGCACAGAAGTCCTGTGGGGCAGTGCCATTGGGATCCCTGAGTGGGGCTGGCCAGGTCTGACCACCTGAGACCTTCTCAGCTTTGCCTGCACCCATCCTGGTGGACATGACCTCAGGGAATCCAAGGCAGGATCAGAATTAAAGCTCAGGAGACCCTGGCACTGGCCTCAGAGCTTTCAGCCCACCCGACAGTGCCTGTGCACTCCTGGGGCAGCGAAAACCTGTCTCTCAGATAGGATTACTAGAAAAAATCTGCATTAGCTGCTGTGTTCCTGCATCAGCAGAGCTGTTCAGGTAACACCGTACTGCCCTGAGGATTACACAACACAAAAAGCTCTGTTCTGACTCAACAGAGTCTTGGTGGAGCCGTGTCAAAACAAGCGCAGTGTTTCCTTCACACAGACAGATTGTTTGCACGCGTTGCTTGGAGGGAGGTTAGCAGGGGGCAAACCCCACAAAACAGAAAGCAATAACAAAGCATAGTCAGGCATTACAATTTGTTCCTGGCCCATGGAAACCTAAAGGGTCTGGACTAGAGAAGCAGAGACAGCACCAGTCAAGAGCACTGTAGGGGCGAGAGGAAAAGTACCAATTTAAATTTAAAGGAAAGGTACAATAATAAAAAATTTAGCAGCAGTTTGCCACGGGGAAGCACCCTCTGGCCAATGCAACCTGCTGCTGCCTGAACCAGCGACACCTCCTCAGGCAGGTACCGATATCTCTAAATGCAGCTTGAAGTTGCAATAGTGAAAGGAACAGGAAAGTCCTGTTGAAATTACTGGGATCAGAATCCAAAATGGCAAGAAATAATGAATTGCCTAGTTCTCAAATCCCACCCCTCAATGTCCCACGCATCTCTATTTTCATGGGCAGAGGTTACGACTTCTCACTGGTGCTTTTACACCACACTCATGTCTCCTGTTGTGCTTCTCCTTTCCACACTGGTTTGGTTTGCACCCTGAGGTCTGTGTGAGCATCCACACACATAGCCTGTGTGCACAGTCCCAGTTGCCTTTGTTGGCTGCTGAGCCACAAATACATTTTGCATCACATTAGAATTCAGCCACTTGAACGTAACTCACAGGCTTCTGCTCAGCTGCCACAGCTCTTTCACAGGGAGCTTCCTTTTCTAGATGCTTCTCTCTCCCAGCATGACCAACTGCCCAAACTGCTGCCTGTTGTTAGGTTATTCTCTCTTTCCAAGGTTAGCAATGGGAATGGGTAAAGAGGGGTATTCCACAGTAAGCCTTATCTAGCACAGGTTGGGAAGCATCTAACACACCTTTCCTTTCCTCCTAGGCACTCTTACCTTGGTTAAGGAACTTTTCCTTCTCCTCAGCACACCAGCCCAGAGTATCCCTCTCACTGCTATTAAAGCAGAAGAAGCCCCATCCTGCAGATACACAACCCCTACCCCCTCTGAGCACCTGGGCAGTCCCGGCCACATGGAGCTTTAAGCAAGATGAGGCCCCTGGGGGATGGTATAAGAGCTGCTGTGTGGGCAGAGCTGAGCTGATCTACTGGTGATTTAGTTCACATGGAGATCATGACCTAATGAGGTCAGGTAAAGCATGAGGGGAGGAGAAGAAGAAGGGTGCTTCTGGCTCATCTTCCACCAGATTCTGCTGCTGTGTTCCAGGAGAGAAGTCAGAGAAGAGAAATGGGCTGGGACTCCATAGGCTGTGTCTGCTATCCCCTGGGAAGAAGGGTTCCTGCTTATGGTGACAGCTGACCAGGTAGCACTGGTGGGACAGTGTGTGGGGATGCAGTAGAGGAGGGACTGGCAGATGATGGAGGGGCTCAGGGTGTCCCAGGGCAGCTCTCAGGATGCTTTCAAGCGCCTCTGGCATGAGGACTGAAAAGCCCCAGTATGGCCAGACAGGGTGATAGTCTTCAAGTAAGAGTCTAAAAATCAGCCTGTGTCCAAGCCCAGCCTGTGGGGGTGTTGTGGCAGTATGGCTGCACCCGGGCAACGAGGCAGAAATGGGCAAGTGAAGCTGAAAGAAGGTGAATTCCCCCCCAGAACTCAGCGTCATCTCAACCAGTAGCCGTCCTGGTTTCCCCAGTACCAACCCCAGCAGGGTCGTAGCTCCCGGGACCAGCCAGAAGCCTCTGCTCAGCAGGAAGGTGTAAAAAGCTGCCAGATCATGGGGAACACAAACACACAACCAGGCTTTTGTCTGGGCTGCCTAAAGGCAGGCCAACAGAAACAACGGTTTCTGAGCTTTCTGTGGCTTCTTCTAAAACCAGAGCGTAAGGGCAGGTTCTCGAATCAAAGGTGCTTCTGTGTGAGCAGAGACAGCTCAGCAGAGAGGCCTGGGCTCTCTCGGTGCCAAATTCGAAATGGGGAGAAAGCAAAGGTGAGATTTAACCTCTTACTCCATAGATTCAGTGCCGTTTGATTAGGCCATAGGAACTGATAAGCAAAGTGGGGAGAGGGGCTGATTTTCTCTCACTCCCCACCTGAATGGCTGATTGCATGTTGGCAGAATAGAGAGGAGGACTGGGCTCCACAGCTGTTTTTACAAAGAGAGACATAATCTCTAATATTTAAAGACAGAATTTAAACTTTCTGCAGAATTACAGGACAATTCTGTATGAAGAATTTCTGTTTAGCTCCAAATCCAGGGATATTTGCAACATATAGACTATTTTAGGCTTCTTGGATTTCAAAGGTCTGCCTTCTTCAAAGACTGTTTATCCTGTTTTGCATAATGATTTCACCACAATATTTTCCTGCTCAGCATCTGGAACTTACTCCTTAGTAGTGTCATTTAGTCAAGCTCTAAATGCTGCCTGTTAAACAGAAAATAATTCAATGGGATTTATAATCCCATGTACATCCATAAGGTGCTGTAGGAAATACAGATACATGTCAACAAAAAGATTTAACATGTACCCTGGAAAAGCAGCCGGTGCCAGCTGGAGCAGAGGGGGAGCAGGAGGTACCTGAGACTGCAGAGAGCAGAGGTTCTCTCCCCTTTCTCATGCCTCTACCATTTCCCATGCGCAACACAGGGTCTCATCCAGGCAGTTTTGTCAGACTGTGAAAACCAATAGCAACACACAAACCAGTATTGCTCTTATGAGCAGGGCCTCTGGATGTGCCATGTAGAAAGCACCTTTTGTTATGTTACAGGAAACAGTGCTAACATACTGACTGGGGGGGTGGTGGGGACAGGACGTAACTGGGAGCTCTGAGAGGACGGAGCTGCAGAATGGGGCCACTGAGAATCACAGGAAGCAAAGCCACCACATCTGACCAAAGCCACCACTGCTCGTGGGCTTCAGGCTTTGCCATCAACTCATCTCACCCTGCTCTCAAAGAGCCAGCCCTCCTGCTTCCTGCAGGGGGGAGAACCCCGCCAGGGTGTGAATTGTGTGGACCAGCAAAGGAATCCAGCTCACGGGGTCTTATGGAGCTGCGGGGGTCTCACCACACAAGGAAGGTGGAAGATTCTGCTGGACCAGCTGGGAGGGAGTGAATTTCCTAAAGGGTGCAGAGAAAGGCGAGATGAGGCAGCAGCAGGATGTACATCTGCACTGGGAGCAATCTGCTGTGACACTGCTCTCCTCTCTTTTCCAGCAGGGCGATGCCTGGGACACATCACACTGCTGACAGAGAGCTCCCTCACATGAAAAGCAGGTTAAACACTTGGATCACTGAATTATACTTTTTTTAAACCAGGATTTAAAATACCTTGGTAAAACACTGGCAACAGATCTCTTCCTGCCAGTAAAGGTTCAGATTGGGTATCGGGAAGGGGAGGTTCAGATTGGATATTAGGACAAATTTTTGCACTGAAGAGGTTCTGAAGCCTTGGACTGGGCTGCCCAGGGCAGGGGTTGAGGCCCCATTCCTGGAGGGATTCAAAAGCCAGGCTGACACAGAGCTTAGAGACATGGGTTAGTGATGGGGTGTTGTTTTTTATCAGAGTTGGTTTGATGGTTGGACCAGATGATCTCAAAGGTCCCTTCCAACTTGGACAAGTCTATGATTCTATACAGCAGGTAAAGGTTCAGACTTCCCACTACACACTCCTTAGCTGGGGCTTAGTTTGGGAATATCTGCGCATGTGAGTTTCCCTCATTCACAAAAGCCACCAGAGCAAAAGGGTAGGAGTAAACCTGTACCTACTGTAGGATAAACCCATAAATATTCATAGAAACCTGCAAAAGGATTTACTTACTCTTTTCAAAAAGCATCTGGCAAGAAGCTCAGGGTTTTCAATGCAATTTTCGATCTCCTTGAGGAAAATCCTGAGAGGGAGAAAGGAAAGCAAATAGTTACATGACATCGCACTCCTGCTGAGTGGGAGCACCTCTGGAAACCCAGATTCCATGGGGAAGATAACAATTCTGACACACAAAGAGGTCTAAACTAAATATATTTAGAAAAATGGGCTGTGGTCCACAGCTGATTGCCCCAGTCACCAATATTTGGTGTTTTCATCTGCTCCCAAGCAGCTGATACACCTGGTTCCTCCAGCTGCTGAGATTTGATTCCAATATTTAGCTGAAACTCCTGGTTCCCATTTGGTTAGAAGGATGTTTCAGAACAGCTAGAAAAGACAGAAAAGCTCTGTCAGATGCAGTTGCTTCATCAGCAAACAGTGAAATAACAGGATGTAGCCCAAAGGCTTCTGCAGGGACAGCCCAAGCACAGATCCTTTAGGGACAGAAAGACGTCACTTGCACAGGGAGGGGAATGGCATTCTCCAAACAACACCTAAACTGGAAAAGAATTTTTCTACTCTGTATCAACTACTCTGGCACAACATTTAACCTTGCAAAAGAGGGATTTTTAAAACTTATTTTGTTCAGCTACTTGTTGCATCTTACAGGTAATTATTATCCAAAAGAATTCTTGAATTCTTTTGACAACAACAACCTCTGACAACAGTCAGTTTCACTTAGTCAGGGCTGGGAAAAGCAGGACATTTACAGGAGTAGCCCCAAGCTTTGTGAGGAAAGAAAAGGGGTTAATCGTACTCCTAACTGGCATCCTGTAGTTCTGAGCACTAGATCACTTTGCCCACAGGATGGACAAGGCTTCTGGAAGGCTTTATGATCATGTGAAGGAGAAAATTCCTGAAGAAAATGGCTTATGAAATATATCCTGTGATAACAGAAATACAGGACAAATAAGCTGAACACTAAGAAAAGTCCCTCACGGGGGTGTTTTGCCCAAGAAGGAACATCAGGACTTAGCCCTGTGACATCCACCAGTGTGCCAAGGGAGGCTGTACAACACTTGCCATGAGGGACGTTCAAAATGGGTAACGTCAGGGGAAATCCCTGGTAAATGCACAAAAGGGAATAATCTTTCACAAAATAAAAAGACGAAAGAGAGGATCTCAGAGGTGTTCCCACGTGCCTGTTGTGGAATTCGTAGATTTCTGGGAGGTTCCCAAAAAGAACATCCTTCTTGTTCTGGAGTGCGGCTGGGATCAGATGTACCAAACTGGGATTGTCCATCTCCGAGGCGTAGCCCTGCAGAGGAGAGCGGAAAATAAAGCCAGGCTGGTTTTCCCAGGGCAGAAGTCCTGGGTCTGAGACACTGATGAGCCCCAAAGCCGTGTCCCTTTTGTTCTCTGCAGAGCTGCTCCTACGCCAGCTGCTTTGTTGCTCCCATGAATTTCTGATGTTTCTAATTTTCCCCAGAGCTTTTACCCCAAGAGCTGCACAAACACATTTTTAACCACAAATGGACAGATTACTGGATTAACAACCACGATGAATCGGTGTCCCTAGGATTCAAAGGCCATTTTGGTCACGTAGCAAGGGGAACTGCCAAGTGTGATAGACACATCTCTCTCTGCTACACTGCAAGAGGGTTAGTTGGGATTTATTTGTTGAACGGTGGTATTTGGCTTGATTGTTTCTTGTAGAAACTGGATTGTGCTTCTTCAACAAAAGCTTTTGGGAAGAACGTTCTGAGTGCAAGATTTTTAAACTCAAGAGTAATGTATCACTGCCCAGAGCTGTCAGCTCCCACAGATCAAATCCAATGAAGAAGTGACCACACGGTTGTGAAAAGAAACTACCCAAATACCAACGTGACTGAGCCCTACTGAGAGCCCCCCTCCCACAGAGCAGAGACCTCACTCTGCACACACACAGGGTGCGCTGGTCCCTTCTGGGTTTGAAAAGCTCCAGAGTTGTATTTCAGTGTAAGCTGCTCTTCTCCATGCTCAGAGACTACACGGGACAATCAACAAGGTGGGGAAATACGACCTTCTTTTTTCTCTGAATCATTTTCCCACCCTGCATTCACAGCAATCTCAAGTCTGGCCCCATGGAAATCAAGGGTGCTGTTTGTGAAGCCTATTGATGGTGTTTTGATAAGGCACATTATGGACTGTTCCTCTGCCCATGACCCGGAGAACCACACAACTTTTACCGGTCTGTGGGCTGGGGCCAGAAAAGGTGCCTCTTCCTTCAATCCCCAAGGAAAGATGCTCAAAACCCCACTCTGGTTTCCCAAGGCCAGGGCTGAGCCCTCTCCAGGAGAGCAAAGCTCAGCCCAGGAGGGCTGTGCAGCCACAACGTGACTCCAAGGGGAAGCACCATGAGTCCTCATGGATTAATCTCTTACCTCTATTATACTTTGAAGTTCTTCTACATAAACCCGTTCTGTTTCTATCAGCTCATTGATTATGTGGCTAAAAAAGAAGAAAGGTGGAAAGTTAGAGTGTTTGCCAACAGCCCAAATAAGCATACACCAAAGAAGAAGGTTTCCTCCTGTAGTCCTGTTGATGCCTTTGACAACACACACAAAAAACCCCTCCTGAGACATCACCAAAGGTCATTTCTCTCTACTTCAATATCATGCCCTGTTGATAAGCTTAGAAATCCTAAACACACCTTAGAGTTATTTTTTCAGCTCATTTTAAACCTCATCTTGGTTACTTCTGTTATTTTTATACCTACAAATCTGAATCAAAACATTAAAATGCCCCAGGAGGCAAACAAAAAAGGTTTCCTCTTCTAATAATAACTAACAATACTCAGTAAAAGGGGCTTATATTTCACAAGTTACATCTCTGTTTTGCTTTCTTTTATAAAACAAACAAAATTGGTGATTGGCTTCCTTTCTTTAATACATTGTGAAAACAGGCAACAGGATGATGTCAGAAGTCTGCAAACATGAAAGTCACAGTGAAATATTTACACTGTATTTTGGACTTTTCATTTCTATTATTATCTCAATGCTTCCAGGTAGCTTGGAGACATGTATGTCTGATATATGCCTCTACACGTGCCTTGAAGATGCCCGATTTATTTCCCACAAATATGAATGTGACCAATTCACTTTTGGGCAAATAACTTTTGGGGACTTTTAAATAAAATTGCATTAAATCCCTCAACTTCTTTTATGCACCAGTTGTCCCATATTCTCCAGAAAACATCCTCTTTGATGTTCCTATGAACAAAGTTTCCAGGAAGGCCCTTGCAGAGGGCTGAGCAGTTTGCCCAAGCAGGAAGGACTGTCACCGGGTGCTCCTCTCCCGGTCTGTGCCTCACCGCAGGCTGTAGCCACGGGGCTACCCCAGGTCAAACTACCCCAGCAGCAGGACACGCTCCCCAGGACATCATAGGAGACAGACAGAAACCTGCTCCTCTGCTGCCCAAAGCCAAAAGCTCGAAGCCTCTCAAGGCTGCTTTCTAGAGGAAAACACCAACCCAGGAAAGCGACGTGGATGATCGCTGCTGGGGAGTTTGCTCTGTGTCCGGTTCCTGGCTTTGATGTATCACACAGGAGTCATCTATCAGCCAGACCCCTTTAACAGCCACCTGTATCTCGAACCACACCTGCACTCTTGCATCCTCTGTAGGGGGTTTTTGTCACCCTCTGCAATCTTTAGGATGTCCTTCCTGAGGTTAATAGATCAATCCCACTTCTGATAAAGCTGCCTTTAAATGGCAAAGGTAAAATACTCACATTTCAGGCAAGTGCAAAAGCACTCACTGAAACCTTACTCAGCTACTAAAACAGATTCATGGATTTGCTTCACATTTACCCAGTCTTTTCCAAGGCAATCTGGTTTTACAGGCTGGGTGGGGACCACTCACTCTGCTCTCACAGGCCATTACTGCTTTATGGAGACTGCTTGAGAAACACTATAAATACTGAGAAAACCAGACCCTACCTTCAACTGACCCAGAATGTTTCAAAATTTGTTATAAACTGAGTAGGATTGAGGGGTATCTTGCCTCAGGGCCTGAAGTCGAGACAGAAGTGCCAAGTGTGTACGTGTACCAAAGGCAGGGAAGGGGTGAGGGCTGTGCCCCGCTGGCTCCAGCAGCACCAGTTCCATCAAACACTGATCTCACCCGAGATAGTCACGCAGGGCAGAGCCGCATCCAGCAACAAGGGAAAAACAAGCCCCCCCTTGGCGAGCAGGCACTGCTACTGACCAAACTGGCTGCAAAGGGATTCGGCACCTCTCCCATGGAGACAGGCTGAGGGAGCTGGGGTTGTTCAGCCTGGAGAAGAGAAGGCTCCGGGGAGACCTTCGAGCAGCCTCCCAGTGTCTGAAGGGGCTACATGAGAGATGGGGATGGACTCCTGGTCAGGGAGTGGAGCGAAAGGAGGAGGGGGAATGAGCTGCCAGCTTCAGCAGGGAAAACTGGAGCCTCAGGCAGTGAGGGGCAGATACAAGAGAGCAGACATGTGCAGGAGTAATTTCCCATGCAAACTGCATCTTTGCATCGGCAGGAGAGCGTGGCCGTGGCAACTGTGGGTACATCCTACCCAGGCACTCGGCTGCGGTCCCTGCAGTCATGCCCAGACCTAATTTCACTTCTAGCACCCTTCAGAGCCAAAGGATGGTGAAATTCTTGGTTCCCTCAGCACAGCTAAGAGCTCCACACTTACTTCATGAACTGGAGAACGGGTTTGAGACTGCTTGTAAAGGCTGTTCCATCCGTTTTAAGTTTTGAAATATCAACTTTAACTTCAGCTCTAACCTAAATTTATTTTAAGGAAACCTCAAATTCTGGGGTTTGTTTCTGTTCTTCGGATCCAGAAGACCTGAAAATTTCACATTGCAGCAACTGGAATGTCGTGAGGTTTATTTAATGCTCACAATTCACTTTTCCAAAGAGCTGCTGAGCTGTTTAAAAAAACCATAACAGAGCAGGTGTGACAAAATTGTCAGGGAAATTTAACGTTTTTAAGTTTTGAATTAATCTTTAAGTTCATCTTATTGTTGAAAAATGCTTATTTACCTGCAAACTAGACACAGATCTCCCAGATGTTCCCTAGTCCATTGCCTAAGAGATTACACTGGGACTGGCTCTGAAGCAAACCCAACACTTCACTGACAATTATACCTGAAAAGCAGATTATCAGCCCCTGGGTTTCCTAGTAACTGTCATAGGCACCCAGCAGTGTGGTGCCTCTCAAAAGCACAGCCCAAAGTCACCCACCAGGTAGAACAGAGGCCCTTGAGTTATCATTTAGCTTAATTCTGTATTTATATCTATACATATAATTCTGTATTTATATCTATAAGTGCAAATGCTTTAGCACTTTAGGCATTATGAAAAACTTCTCTAACTACCCCTTTCCCTCCTTGCACAGGGTGGTGTGAGCCATCTGTCACCCCGGGTTTGGTGACAAGGGAGCAGAGACAAAATCATGATAATCATGAGGGCATTCCCTCAGCTCCAGGCTGGAGGTCAACAGCTGCCCATCTCTAAGCCGTGACTCCGTACATGAAGGGTAATCATTTTCCAGTGCTTCTCCCAGCGAGACAGCAGGACTGGCTGCCTAAATCAGGCTTTCACTGCTCAGGTTTTTGGTGGCTTTTTTTTTTGGTGGTGGTTGTTATTGGTTGTTTTTAACTGTAGTCTTCTTCCAACCGGAAATTGTGTCTCCACAAGACAAAAGAGGAATTGGCCCAGATGTCCAGCACTCTGTGGGATACACAGATGCTTCTGAGCTGCTTGTACACTTGCCTCTCGGTACCTGTGGCCATCCCACCTCTGGCATTCCCTGCTTGGAATGCGGGAGCTGTGTCCCCATGTCCCCACATCCCTTGGTCCCCGTGTCCCCACATCCCTTGGTCTCCGTGTCCCCACGNGCAGAACGTCCCTCGCGCTTCTGCAGAGAGCAAATTCTAGTCCCAAGTCTTGGAAGTGTTGCGTGATGGAACCCATCCACCTCTATCTGTGCCTGTCCCACAGTCCCCAGACGTTATTTCGCAGGATGACAGCACTGTTCTGGAAGCGTTATTCTCTTCTTTCTTTCTCTAAGAGGGCTGGTGGCAGAGCAGCCCCTGGGAGCACTGGGCACAAACCCCGCAGGGAAGAGCCCTCCTGAGCCCCAGCGGTCCCAGAGTAACTCACCTGAACTGCTCTCCAAATAACACCAGAGCAGCAGAATCTCAAACATTACAGGCTGTGGCACACGAATCTCTGCCTTGGCAAGCTGTTAACAATATAAAGGTCAAGGGCCTTCCACAGCCCTTAGAACTGCCCTGACAAAGACGCTATCGAAGCACAGGCAGTTAAAGAGCTGGGACCGTGTGTCTGTGCTCCGGGGAAAGGCTCCGAGAGGGCACGAGGGAGATGGTTTTAGGCTGACTGTGTGAGAGTGCCAGCCTGGTGAATGAGGACACGGGGACATCAGGACACGGCGTGTAGTGGTAACGGCATTTGGGACAGCAACAGCCCAGAAAAGTGGGAGTGACATCCCCTGATTTACAGCACGGCAGGAGGGGTGAGACGTCAGGGGCAGCTCCATGGGCACCTGCTGCCGGAGTCACGTTAAGGAAAATACAACACAGTGATAGACAGGACTATTGTCACCGGCAGCTCCTGCAGCTCCCTTCTCCCCCGTGTGCTCTCAACAGGCACGATGAGGGAATCACTCATTTCTGGTGAGCAGCTACATCATAATTCCTCCTTGTCCAACATCTGAGCAAAGCTAATACTGCAAACGCAAACATACATTGTTCCTCCAGAGCAAGGGCACTGGACCGTAGATAAGAAATGAAGACAAATGTAGTGATCCATTGTCTCTCTAACTGCTGAGAAGAAAGTACCAGGGTTCACCCTAATGTTTCTACTGATAATATCAGAAATTAAACAAAAGGTGAAACAAGGAAGGAATGAAAAGGCGTATCAGAAAAATGAAGAATATAAGCTAATCCATGGCAGACCAGACACAGGCCCCTACTATATTCACAGCCCCATCAGCCTCTCTCTTTGTCTGTGGCCATGTCCAAAGCACACAGGTTTTTACCCGCTTCTGAGGGCTTTCCTCCAGCTCCATTGCTGCCCTGCACCCTGCCCACCAGCCCCAGCCACCCCACAGCCCGCCTTGGAGGGGGCAGCAGATGCAGCACAGACAGATCTGACACCCCACCTGCTTTTGGGTTTGCTTCCTCACCCCGAGAAAGGTGAAAACAGGAGATGGAGCCAGGAGGGACCATTCGAAATCTTGCCCTTGGTGTCAAGGGGCTGTGCATGGTTTGACCAGTAAATAGGAGAACTTGCATCCTAGAAATGGGCTTGTTGCCACCGGCTGTGTCTGAGAGGGCTCAGAGCTCATGGATGGCAGCAAAGTTGCCCAAAGACAACAAACCTCTGAGTTGGTAGAAATTTATGGTCATCTCTCACAGGGACAGTTCCTCACCATGATCCTTCCCGAGTCAGCAGAAAGCTCAGCACAGATGGTGGAGGATTTGGCATCTGATCTGAAGCTCTCAGGATGCCATGGAGCCTGGGAAATCCCTGAGACCCTCTCTGCAGGCATCCCTCTTGCCAGGAAACCTTCATTCCACAGGAGCTCCTTCCCCAAAGACACAAAGAGACTTGCCAAATTAGAATCCAAAGGTGCTCTTGTGAGACCCCAGCTGGAGCACTGTGTCAGCTTTGGAGTCCTCAGCACAGGAAGGACATGGGCAGGTTGGAACCAGTCCAGCGGAGAACAGGAAGATGCTGGGAGGGCTGGAGCCCCTCTGCTGCGAGGACAGACTGAGAGAGTCGGGGTTGTTCAGCCTGGAGAAGAGAAGGCTCCAGGGAGACCTTAGAGCAGCCTTCCAGTGTCTGAAGGGGCTACAGGAGAGATGGGGAGGGACTCCTGGTCAGGGAGTGGAGCGATAAGACAAGGGGGAATGGTTTTAAATGGAAAGAGGGGAGATTTAGATGAGATACCAGAAAGAACTCGTTTGGTGTGAGGGTGGTGAGAGCCTGGCCCAGGTTGCCCCGAGAAGCTGTGGCTGCCCCATCCCTGGAGGGGTTCAAGGCCAGGCTGGATGGGGCTTGGAGCCACCTGGTCTGGTGGGAGGTGTCCCTGCCCAGGGCAGGGGGTGGGCTTTAAGGTCCCTTCCAACCCAAACCATTCTATGTTTCTATATCTGGTGCCAGCAATACCTGACCCACTAGCTCCCACGGTGTAGAAAGAGTGAGGAGGAACACTGCTCAGGAGAGCAGGGCCAGCAGAGGGCTTGGCCACCACTAACCTGACACAGGTCTGGGTGGCAGGGCCATTGCTGGTACCGTGACTTGGCAGAAGTGAGATGTGGCTGTGTCCGGGAGACGTCACACACGGGCCCACTGGTGTGATGGTGTCAGATGTTCCACAGCAAAGGAAACTTCTTGTCTTGGCAAACAGCCACAATGCACAAACGATCTCAGATTTCTGTGAATTATTGATCTGGGTTTTCTAAGGAAACACGGTGGCCTTGGTGACACTGAGACCACGTTTCCCACAGGTGAGATTTCACATCAGTTTCTTTTGGGAAGATTGCTCTTGCTTTGGCAACCATGAATCCCGTGGCCCCGCAGCGTCACAGAGATCTCACCCTGAGCCATTTTCCACCACTCCCGGCTCTGGGGGGCACCGCACGATAAAATAGAAGTGATAGGAAAACTATTCCTACTTTGCCAGTTGGATTTGCAGCCACAAAACAGAACTAAACTGGTGAGGTTTTCCCAAAGCAAACCCAACCCATAACTCATCACTGGGGCTCCAACATTGTTATCCTGCAGAAGACCCGGCTGCGTGAATTGATGTGGGGGCAGCAAAGCGGCGCTGGCGCACGGGGACTCCCTCCTCTGTCTTGCAGAAACCCACAGAGCCCAGAAGATGAACATTTCGTATTTGCAACAGCTGAAGCAGCAGAATAGCAGTGTGTAAGAGCAAAATACTCCATGGGATTTATTGTATTAATTAAAATAAAATAAACACCATTTTTATAAAAGCTTCTAGATAGTTATCTACCTAAATTGAAAATACTGGCTTTTCTAAATACCTGAGACTTCACAAGCAAGAGAAAGGGCTGAGGGGAACTGTGTGCCGTGCAGTGGACACACACACCTGGAATAAACAACATTGGATAAAGTTGGACATTAGAAAAGTGAGACTGAAAAATGATGTGGCTGGCAAAAATAAGGACAGTGGTAAAGAGCTTCCTGGCCCAGCTCTCTGGCCAGGCCTAAGTCTTGTCAGAGTTCTATTTCTGAAATTAAATAAAATATGACAAAATTGTTATTTTTTACAGTGGTATCTCCCTTACTGGCAGTAAATGGTGAAAATCTCACTGTCCCAGTGGAAAGAGAATCAGCAAGAAATGGGGCATCCTGTCCTGGATTAGAAATCACTACAAGAAACTCTGAGTGGTCTAATCTTAAAATCTCAAAGTGATCTCTGTGCTACGGAATGAGAAGAAACGACAGCACGTCAGCGGCTGCGGGGAGGAAACTTCCATCCCACCTACACAACGGCTTTTAAGAGGAATTTCATTTCATTTCTCACAGTACTTAAAAGTGCCTTTCCCAGCTGAAACGTATTCTCAGCTGAGATTGTGCAACAGCTCAAGTGAGACTGAAGAAATGAGTCAGTCGCTGCACTTTACCTCTAAAGTGGAACAAAAGATCACTCTGTACGTAAGAACACTTGTGTGAATAGAACTTTATATTTGTTAGTCGATACAGAAAACATTTCTGATTTCTCTGACCATATTCCTTTTATTTTTTCCCAAATGAAAGAGAGTGATGCCTTGAATGAACACTGGTTGTTCTGACAGCACATTTCAGGGCTGCAAATGGACCCACACGGACTGACTGTGGGAAGAACCAGGGATTTAGACAAAATGCTCCATCTCACCTAAAAATGTGTGCCCCTTGGTGCAGATGCTGTAAGTGCCCGCCCGGGTGACCCCGCGCTGCTGCAGCGTCACACGGATTCACTCAAGCTATTCTGGCAGTTCTTCCGAGCAGGACTGGGTCTGTGTTAGCCATGTATTTCACCACCAAAGTCACCATTTCTAATATTTTACTGCTTCTGAAACGCTCTGATCTCTCCCCATACACACAGTTGTCCCACATTCATTGCTCCCAAAACAAATTACCTTGGGGAAATATTTTTATATATCTTAATTAGTTGCCCTACATTATAGGATCCAGAACACAGTTGCTACTGGAGAGGGAAATTAATGAAATCACCTGGCAAGAGGAATAATACAAATAGAGGACTGAAAGTCAAGCAAGACCCATTCCTCCCCCTGCTGTGCACCCCCACAGAGGGGACGAAAACCTGAGCTGCCTCCAGAAGAGGTGGATGCAGGAACGGTCCTTGCTGTGGGCCAGGACGCCATCCCAAGAGCTGAGTAAGGAGTTGTGTCCCCCCCACATCTGTGAACCCCCCACAACCAGGCCCACAGTGTGCTTTTGGTCTTTTAACCTTGTGGCTGCGTGGCCTCTGTGTGATGATAAAGATCTATTTAGCCCTGTGATATCTTGGCAGCGAGTAATCAATGCGCTGAAAGTGGATGAATAATTTATAGATCAAATTTATGACTAATGTAACTGCTGTGTGGGGTTCTATCAGGCCATATTCTAGTGGATTAGTTCTTGTTATCTGTGCCAGCTGCCAGACACACACACACAGAGGTGTACAATACCTGCGTGTGAGCGAGACTGTGTGGGCCAAGAGGCTGCTCACACACCAGGGAATTCCACGGAATCCCTTGGCATTGTTTGGTGCTTGAGATGACGGGTGTTTACATCGAGGCCACAGCATTAACTTCATTACTCTAATGTCAGTATTCTTCCTTAGAAATACTGTCTAATCAAAAAGCAAACCTTCTGATTTCTTACAGCCAGGCAGATATGGAGCCCCTCTCCTGTGAGGTCCAGCTGAGAGAGATGGGGCTGTTCAGCCTGGAGAAGAGAACGCTCCAGGGAGACCTTAGAGCAGCCTCCCAGTGTCTGAAGGGGCTACAGGAGAGATGGGGAGGGACTCCTGGTCAGGGAGTGGAGCGGTAAGACAAGGGGGAATGGTTTTAAATGGAAAGAGGGGAGATTTGGATTAGATACCAGAAAGAACTCGTTTGGTGTGAGGGTGGTGAGAGCCTGGCCCAGGTTGCCCAGAGAAGCTGTGGCTGCCCCATCCCTGGAGGGGTTCAAGGTTGGATGGGGCTTGGAGCCACCTGGTCTGGTGGGAGGTGTCCCTGCCCAGGGCAGGGGGTTGGACCTGAACCATTCTGTGATCTAAGATCTAGTACAGCTGGATCTCTCATTTACCATACAGAGTATATTGAATAAAGGCCTTACAGTGAAGACAAGGGAGAAAGAAACAGCTCTTCACTGCACATGCCTTTGATCTGCTCCACTGAAGTCACCATGGACACTCGGGTTCACCAGCCAACAAAGGAAGCTCACTGCTTTTTAAAAGATAAAGATACAAAATATATACATCTATGTATGAAAATTAAATGAATGTTATGAATGTGTTCATGTTGAGATTTACCCTCTTACTTGTTTCCAGCTCTAAGGACTGGATCGTACAGCCACAGATTACATGCAAAACATCAGCCCTGTAAAATACAGCAGCCCAGGCTTTGCACGTCCTGTCTCTGTGGGACACCCACTGGGTCCCTGGGGCCTGGAGGTCATTTCCCTCCTGGGTGCTTTTCTCTTAAAAGCTGGAAATAGAGCAGGTAAAAGATCTCTAGATATCTAATAGTTTCCAACATTTGCAAAAACTATTCATCAGCTTTTTTCTATGCTCAACCTGACTCTTAAGACATAAACTACTTTCTGTTTACACACAGTTTATCTTTTCCATTCCCATGCAGACACGATACAATGATATCCAAATGCCAGTTGACCTCATTGACCAAGAAATCTGATAACGGCTGGCAGTGCCGTAGATTTTCCCACACAGGGTGGTAAAGCGTGTTATCTGAAAAAGCACCTTTTTAATAAAAGCAAGTTACAGCAGTGAACCCCCAAAGCTTTCAAACAAACAAGATTTAAAAAAAAACAAAAAACCAACCAACCACACAAAACACCAAACCCCCCAAAAGTAGGTTAAAGGCAACTTGCTGGAACTATTGATACTGAGAACTCACACTGACTACTGGAGGTTAGGCTCCAAGTGAACCTCAAACATGCCTCTGTCCCAATAGGGTAGGGTGAGGCATTAGTTTTAATTATTAAATTGAATAATTGATTTTACTGGCAGACCTGGGTGTATGTGGGAGCCATCACAAAGGTGACTGGAGGGGCCAGAGCACGTCACACCAGGCAGAACTGTGACAGAGGCTGGAGGTTCGGTGTCCTCTACCCTTTGGCTCTTGGTGTCCTCTACCCAGGCAGAAAGTCTGGATGAAGAATCCTGGTGGGGACCAGCCCAGGCAGAGAGAGCCTCTGCATTTCACAGTGGTCTGACTGCCACGGCGCTCAGCTGTGGGTCGGGCCCCATAAAAGCAAGACTGTCCACACCAGTTTGTCCAACCTGGCCTTTAACCCAGGTGCAGCACGTGGAGATGGGTTGGCAATCACAAGAAATGCAAATAAGGCATCAGTGCCTTCACACTAGGGGCTACAGGGAGAGACAAGCAGCAGTGAACAGAAGGATGGGGACACACATGGGACCTTTGACAGGCAAGTGAGACTACAGCAAACAGAACTCCTCCTTAGGCCCGTGTCAGGAAAGAAAGTTCCTGATGGCTGGAAAAATGTAACTGAATTTTCAGAAGTCAACACAGCATTCTAAACAAAAGTCACAAATCTCCCAAACCCGGTTATTGTATCCCCAGCTAATGAGCACTGTGTTAAATGCAGGAAGCCAAGCCAGCTGTGATTTTCTGAAGGGCACAACTGGTAAATCCCTGCTCTGTGGCATCACGGAGGGAGGGACGTGCCCCTGCTGCGCCCTGTGCTCTCCTGTGAACCCTGCAATTACCGACATCAGCCCCGAGTGGGTGCAAGTCACGCACATCCTGATGAGGCAACGTGACCAACTCCTCGTGCTGCTGTTAATGACAACGTAAGGTGCCCAGCACTCCTTCAGAGCTAATTGATACATGGGGGCTGCGTGTTTTTAACTTCAGTTTGAAACCATATTGCCCTGGAATGGGTGTGAAGGCGCGTGGGAAGGCATCTCGCTCTGGAGAACTTCACACCTGGGAGATGTGAATGCTCCCAGTTTGTTTCAGGGGTTCCTCAGCCTGGAGACACTCACTGTCCTCCCCTTGGAGGATAAAACGGCACCCTATGAGCTATAAAATCATACCTGTGCCCTTCCTCTCCCCCAATCCAGTGACACCGGGGCTGAACAACATCCTCTGCTCCCTGGCTTGAGCCTGCACTGCCTGGGATTTCTCGGTGTCCTTCAGGCAAACACAGAAAGGCCACCAGTCCCATGTGTGGGAGCACAGCAAGGTTTGTCTGGAGAGGTGACACAGCCACAGTCAGGGGAGAAACAAGGGAGAAGCTGTGGGGCCCACAGGTGCTGCTTCTGAGAAGGTGCAGCACATCCCAGGCCAGCTCAAAGCGGCCTTTATTGGCACACGCTCCATAAACCTGGGGATGGGCTCAGATTTAGCAAAGCCCAGGACCAGCACAGCCAGGAGCCATCAGCAGATGATGCAGCTTGCTCCCCGCTGATGAGGAGCTTGCTGAAGTTCCCAGTGCTCTTCAAGTGGAGCACAGACATTCCTGTGACACAGGACAGGACAGGATAGGACAAGAGACACCGCTGGCCCAGGTCTCCCCGTGATGCCCAAAGCAAACCAGCCAGCCAGGCTGTGGCTGTGGCCAGCTGCATTCCAGCAGCCCGCCCAGAGCCAGCAGGCAGCAGAGCAACCCCACAGAAAGCAACCTGAGGAATTCCTGGAATTTCTGAAGAGTATGAAAATAACCTTAGTCCCCAACAGCAGGCAGGTATGGGAGATAATAGCAGAAGTGTCTGCTTAGCCCTCTTCGATACTTGATTACGTGCAAATGTTTTAATGAAGCATGTGAATATTGAGAGTGTTTGTGGCAGCTTTCCTCTGCCTCCCAGATTCTTTGGGAGCGAGGAGACAGGGAGCTCAGGAAGCCTCCAGGACGCTCAGCAAACCACTGGATGCTAACAGTGAGAGGGGTTTTTTCTCCTGTTCATAACAATTTTCCCAGTTCCCAGAACTACTTGGATCTACGGCAGGAATACATCTCCCCTTTCCATTCTACACACATTTCTATCAGCAGCAAGATCTCCCTCCATGGCAGCACACATTTCACTTCAAAGTTCTCCCCAGCCCTTTAGGCTGTAATTAGACTTGTAAGTGCTGGAGCCAATCTGCCCAAGAGGGAAACTGCTCTGAAAACAAAGGGGTTGTACTGGCTGAAAGAGATGATGGCAAACAAGAAATGGTTAGTGGCTTCTTGAAATTTCTCCCGCTGACTGCTCTTTCATTAAGTCTGATGAAAGAAAGCAGGTCTCTGAGCCTAACAATAAAGCCAAGAACTCAGTTCCTCCTTTAAAATGTGGGCTCCAAGTTCTTCCTCTCTGCCAGCTGCAAGTTGTCCTGAGTCTGGAAATTAGACTGGGAAGACCCGCTGTTGGGTTCCACTGTAACACTTATGTCTCAGGCACTCACCCAAAGCACCTTATCTCAATGGAATTATATTGTGACATTTGTCACAGCTTGCATTTACACACCTTTGCAATGGATCTTACTTATTCCATGTAAAAGGGGAAGCTCCTTCCCTGTTTTGGGGTTAGGCAGTCTGGAAAAGAGTGGGCTCTGGGGAGACCTCGGTACGGCCTTTCAAACTGTAAAGGGGGCTTATAGGAAAGACACCAGGGCCTGTAGTGACAGGACAAGGGACAAGAGTTTTAAGCTGAAAGAGGGGAGATTTAGACTGGACATAAGGAAGGAATTTTTTATGATGAGGGTAGTGAGACCCTGGCCCAGGTTGTCTGGATACGCTGTGGCTGCCCCATCATTAGAAGTGTTCACAGTCAGGGTAGATGGGGCTTTGAGCAGCCTGGTCTAGTAAAAGATGTCCCTGCCCAGGGCAGGGGGTTGGACTAGATGGTTTTTGGGTCCATATCAACCCAAACCATCCTATGATTCTATCATTTATCTCTGCCTCCTGTGGAAGCTCCGCACCTGTGGCCAACAGCTAATAAAATCAGGGATCTCAGTTCCTCTCTGCTGCCACATGCAGCTCTGGTGACTGCAACAAGCACTGGGACACCAAAGCTTTCAGCAGCACTCCCTCAGCTACCAGTATTTTTGCCACCAGGCCACACCTAAACTTAGCAATTCCCAGACCTAATGTCAGGGCAACTTTGCTGCTGCTGATTTAGAATAGGGCTCTGGCACAATATTCTCATTCTGAAAATAGCTTCTAATTCTTTACCCGGGGCAGAAGCACTGTCCTGTTGTACCCACGCAGCCTGAGGAGTTGGTGATGTACTTAGTTATCCTTGTCTTCAGGGTGATGCACAGACTGATTTATGAAACTCCCAGCCCTTGTGAGATCGCTAACACCGAGGGTGGGCCTGACCCAGATATTAAGACACATTGAATTTAAAGGACTCTTGTATTTAAACCATACCCAAATCCGCAGCTGGAACCTGTCATTTAAGGGTACAAACACCAAACACCTTCAGGCCGAGACCCACAGGGCGCACCCCCCCGTGTGTGAGTTTACAGAACGAGTGGCTGCTGGGGTGAGGAGTGATGCCAGATGCTCCCAGACCTCCTTAGCGAGTACAGCAACCCTCATGTGTGTGTGTTCAGGGGATGAGCAAGCAATGGGTCTGGACTGTGTACCTGCTCGGAGACTATTCTGCACAAATACAGAAGTGCTCTGTGCCTACGTGAGAGCTTGGGCCCTCCCATATTCTTAAACTTGACTCTTTGCCATTTAAGCCCAGTAAGCGATAGCTCAGAGTACAAACCCCCAGAGCTGGCCATTCCCAAAGTTAAGTGTGTCTGGGTATGAGCTCCAGGAGAGCTTACGGCCTCATGAGAATTTAATTCAGAAAGCAGGGATGAGGCTGCTTATGTGACATGCCCCATCAAGTACAAACCCACTAATGCCTGGTGATTTTCCAGCTTGTTGTCCCGTAGTGAACATTAGACACCAGTAACACGACAGTAACTCCCACCACTGCGCACTGCCAAGGCCCCAGTAAGACCTGGGAGGGTCATTCCATGAAAGGAGTTAAGCTGTGGGCAGAAAGTCCAGGAACAGCAGTCCCACTTTTGTGTTTCCGAAGGGAAGCGCTAACATTGACTAACGACCTCTCCCTGCCCCTGTCACAAGGTGCACTAGAAAAACTATGGGGAAATCAGGTCCAAAGCAAATCAACCAGAAAATATTCCAAATTTACAGGAAATTCAGTTTCATATCTGATGGGGATCAATATCAACCCTATGGATGAAGTTTCCTGATCGGTTTATCCACCGTGAAGGAATAAACATGCCCCTTTGCACGCCCCTGGTCCTGTGTCTGGCAGTGATGTACACCAGCACAGACACTCAGGCATCCAGCAGGAGTTCATCCCACTCAAAAGTAACTCGAAAAAAGACAAAAGGGCTACAAAGGGTCAACATGGGGTGGGTGGGGGGAGAAAAGAGGAAGAACGGGTGTCTGCGGCAGCTTGAAATGAGCCCAGACCGATTGTGAAACTGTCACCAGAACAGACCTATGAATCAGATTTGCTTCCATAAAATGATGCCATAGAGCATCTGACCAGATGAGCTCCCCGTAATAATGTAATGCCTGAACATAAATTGCTAAATACAGCAGCAGTGTAGTCAGGGTAGTGTAGTTGGGACCCCGTGAACTTGGTGAGTTTGCTACAATAACAGCTCTGCTGGCTGTGACAGCCGTTGGTGTGAATGAACTGGAAGGGGTCGCCCTCCCTGTGGCTATCAAAAATGCCCAACTATTTCATCCTTATGGCTCAGAGTCACGTGGCTAAGAGAGACCTTCAGATTTCACGTACAAGAAACTCTCATGGGTACCCAGAAAGATTTGAAAATGCCAACGGAAAGGCCCTCAGTTAGAACATGATAGAACAAGAGATCTACAAAGGTCACCATCCAGTAAAGGCCACAGCCCCCAGAATTACAGTTTGGGAATGGAGGGCACTCGTTTGGCTCATCACACAGAACTGCCCTTCTGGATTTAAAGATCACCTTTCTGCTGATTAAATGCTTCCTCTCATGGATCCTGGGCCCAAAGCCTGTGTACTGGGAGGTACTGGGTGACAGGGCAGCAAGGGCACAGGGATGGGGTCAGGTCCTGGGGGTGCACCACACTGGATGGGGTCTACGAGATGAAGAAGGAGCAGTCGGGCCAGAGGCACCTGCCAGAGTCCCTCCCAGAGCACTCCCGTCTCCCTGGGGCTCCACGCAGGCTCAAAGGCTCAGGAGCACTAAATGGCAGATCTCTGATCCCAACCTCCTTGGGAAAGTACCCCTTTGGAACGCGGGTTTCTGTGTTACTTTGTCTTTTCTAGAAACAAACACCTTTAGGGACATTCCCTCCCACCTGCCTCTCCCACCGGGCAAGAAGAGCTCAAAGTGGGATGCTGGTACCCAGAGTGGGAAACAGTAACAGCAGAGCAGCTTCACCCAAATCTGCAGGAACTGCAACTCATTCTACAAAACTGTAGCAGCCAGGGATGGATCTCTCCATGCCCCCCTGAAGCTCACCGACTCTTCATTTCTGCTGCCGTAGGGCCTGCACTCTCCAGCCAGGTACAGGTGGCTCCGCACCCTGCTCCGGGCTGAGCCCGGCGGGGGCAGGACATGGCTGGGATGGGAGGTTAAACATTTCATTTATAAACACTTAAGGGTGATGTTCTAAAACAAAATCCTCTCTAACAACATTACTAGGTAAAAGGAAGAGGTGGAGCTTGATTCTAAATAGGTTTACAACTCAATAGAGGATCTGACCCTGACAGGAGCTGGGTTTAAAAAAGTAAATAAAAAGAAGGAAAGAGAGACAGAAGATGGTAAATCCATTTCTTTTACTACTGGAAAAAAATATCCCTGAAGCGATAGCGATAAAAATTCTCATGCAGGTCAGCAGCAAATGACGTCTGCTTGCTGCACTGACAGGCTCTTTTAAACTGGGGAGAACTGAGCTGAATGGCGATGGGAAAGCCCTGCGCACAGCTGGAAGGTGGCTCATCCTCTGAGCAGAGCCCACTTTCCAGGAAGAAAGTGGACACAGGTGTAGGACAAAGAGTGCCAGCAAATTATGTCTGTCTGTAGAGCTGATTAGAGACTGTCACTTCAGTAATTCAAACACCTCTGCCTTTGCTTTCCACGGACCTGCTTCTCAGAACCTTGCCATTACGTCTGAGTCCCGTTTCACACACACACCCCTTAAACTTTAAAGGCATCTCCTGAGTTTGAAAATGTGACTCCTTGAAGTTGTTTCTTTTCAAGGCACAGATAATACCGAAATATTTGGGGTTTACTTTTTAAATGTCTGTGGGACATTTGACTTTGGAAGGCTCCGAGTTGAGACTTTTTCATGCTTGTGCTTGGCAGGGTGGTCTCCTGCACAATAAAAATATAAAGTCAAATTTGCACATTTATAGTCATTTTCAGTTGAAGCGTAAATGCATCCTGGTTTGGTTTCTATGTTAGTCAGTTGTGGCAGGAAGAGTAGAGCTGTGGGGTGGTTGGATTTTTTTCTCTCTCTGGTTTACCAATTTAAACTGAAAATTAAAACAAGAAAAACTGGTATCACCAGTCAAGGAATGGGTGCTCTAGTTTTTTATGCATTTATTATCAAGAATTTCTCATTCTGAAATGGGACTGTTTTATCACTGGCAAAATGCTCAAATGGGATGGCACCTAAGGAAGAATGAAGAGTGAACTTACGAAAGAACCCCACGTTTATGAAGTAGGGGTGGAATCAGCAATTATTGTTTTGGTAAGAAAAATGAAGGATGCTTTGTTTATAAGGTTATTTCTACTGTTATTTAAACACTGCTCAGATAACATGATGAATTTACGTGGTGATCTACAAACATTTCCTGCCGGGCTGAACTGCCAGTTATAAAGAATTCTATTTTGTCTCACTGCAGAACCAAACAGGCGAGGAGGAACCTGGGAAGGCTGCTCTAAAGGGCTTAGTCACGTTAAGATGCAGGAGAAAGGAGAGCTCAGTGAAAAAGCCCGTAGGCCTTGAAGTGTCCCCAGCCAGAACCCGTTGGACAGAGGACCACATCCTTCCCTGGGACGTCAGCTCCTCGCGTTTTACCCGGTGCCCTCCTCAGGAGTATTCCCAGCGCCGACTCCCTCAGAGCTGCTGCCACATTTAGTGCCTGTTAAACAGACCCTAAATGTCATGATATGCAGAAGTTGGGTTTCTGTGGAGTCCCCGAGGAGGTCAGGAATGCCTCAGACCAATTACAGTCATGGGAATGGGCTGGTGTTTGATATGCATGTTCGCTGAGAAATCTGACATCCAATAAACCACACAAGGCACAGGGTGAGCGTGGCTTTTCAACTTAATTTGAATGGGCTTTTTTTTATAACCTTGTTTTTCTCTTTACCAAAGTTTTGCAGAAGTGTATTTAAAGAAGGCATGTTCACAGCACTTGCCTTGGTTTGGTTTTTAAATACATCCATCTCAATCTACCGACCAGCGAGACTGACTTATTGATGTACTCCAATCATCAGACATTCCCCTCAGATGATGCAAATAAGTCACCAAGGTTTGGGAGGAAAGTAGAAGAGCAAAAAAAACCCTAAATCCCCCTTTTCCTTTCTCCTCTGAAGGTTTCCAACAAGGAAATGAAATAAACAAATTTCACCGTGACCTGTAAACTAACAACTGACTTAACAAGAAGATGTTATTTAGCACCTCAGAGACTTAAAGCAGCAACGAGCTAAACTTTTATTATGGAATCATAGGATCCTTTAGGTTGGAAAAGACCATTAAGATCATCAAGTCCAACTGTTAACCCAGCACTCCCAAGTCCACCACTAAACCACATCCCTTAGCACCTCATCTGCCCCACCTCGAGGGCTGTGTCCAGTTTTGGGACCCTCACCACAACAAAGATGTTGAGGTGCTGGAGCGGGTCCAGAGAAGGGCAATGGAGCTGGTGAGGGGTCTGGAGCACAAGTCTTGTGAGGAGCAGCTGAGGGAGCTGGGGGTGTTCAGCCTGGAGAAAAGGAGGCTGAGGGGAGACCTTCTCACTCTCTACAACTCCCTGAAAGGAGGGGGCAGCCGGGGGGGGTCGGTCTCTTCTTGGAAGTCACAGGTGATGGGACAAGAGGAAACGACCTCAAGTTGCACCAGGGGAGGTTTAAGACAGAGATTGGGGAAAATTTCTACACGGAAAGGGTTCTGAAGCCTTGGGCTGGGCTGCCCAGGGCAGGGGTTGACTCATCATTCCTGAAGGTGTTTAAAAATCTCCTTAAGATGTAACTTTGAACTCGTAAGAAACACGGCTTTTACAACTGTACTACGAGACCCTGCTGCCACTACTCACTCTGGCCGCCTCCTCGCAAGAGAGGAAGAGGACAAAAACCACCCAGACCTACTCCACTTCAGGACCAGCCGGCGGCGGGCGGGCACCGGGGACACCGGCGGGGAGCGGAACGGAACGGAACTGAACGGGGCCGGGCCGGGCCGGCGGGGGCGGGACCAGCGGCGCCGGGCCGAGGGATGCCATATGTCGGGTGCCGGCGGGGCCAGCCCGGCCCGCTTCCCCGGGGAAGGAGGCGGAGGAGCAGGCAGGGAGCGGAGGAGCAGGCGCCCGTCCCGTAGGTGAGGTAACGCCGGTCCCGGCGGGCTCTCGCCCGGCCCGTTCCCCCTCTCCGTCCCCCGGGTTCCCTCGCTCCCCGCCGGGTGGTTGCCTTCTCCTTTATGTGTAAAGGGAATCGCCGGGTGATTAAAATCGGCGAAGGCGTTCTGTTTTCCTAAAGGCTTTTTTTTTTTCCCCTTTCCCCTCTTCTTCTCC
>VXBJ01001760.1:124401-134813 GCA_013400055.1 Nycticryphes semicollaris
CGCAGCAACAACGGGCGGGAAGAGCGCGGGGGCGGCGGGGAAACCTCCAGCTCCTCCCGTGCCCCCCTTAGCGTTCCCCATCCCCGGGATTTGGGGAGAGCTCCCGGCGCCGGGTCACCCTCCCTGCGGGGAGCGCGGGCAACGGCCGGGCTGTGGCGGAGACGGGGCGTCGTTAACCGCCTCCGAACGGCATCTCCGAGTATCTGGAGGCGGGAGGCCGGCGCTACTCCGCTGTAAGCAACTAAGTCCAGTGCAAGGCAATGATTAAAAAAACCCCACCCCTTAATTCTATTCTGGCCGCACAAAGCGGTGGAGAACTGGGAACGTGCTGCAGGATCCTCATCCGTGAGTGAGTGCCCGGGCTTTTGCCTGAGGAGCTCTGGGCAGTTGTGTTCAAACCACTGCAGCTGCTGAGATCTGCCCTGGCTAATGCTCTCTTGTTCTCGTTTCCGCTCCCCAATTCTTACATTTCTCCCAGCCATTGGAAAGGGCAAAGGACGGGGTTAGCAAAAGCATAGATTATGCTAAAAAGGGGGAAAGAGTTGTCCTCTAAGGGAGGATAGATGCCAGCTTTGTTTTCCCTTGTTGAGCAGGGCAGGAGACATTAAACCCCTGTTGATAACAACAGCCACGGAATATTCCAGCAGTATTCCAGAAGGTCACGCTGAGCTGGGTGTTGCTCTGGTACTATGGGAGTTACTGGTGGTTCTGCATGGAACTGGGCTCACAGAAGCTCATCATCTGTTCTCTACAGAAATGCAGTATCTTAGTGAAAATGTGGGCTTTTTCAGTGGTAAGGTTTGGGGATTTCTTTACATATTTAGAAATGCAATAGGAATACCTGCCAACTAGTTCTCTTCCACTGAGTGAATCAAAACTGTATCACTTCCTGCTTTCTCTAAGATCCTAAACTACTGAGAAGCAAACCGGTTGCTCATGCTGCCCAAAGCAGTAGTTGGGACAGTCTCTGACATCTGGCCAGACTGGAGCAGTGAGTGCTGGAGCCTGGAATGGTAATTCACCTGCAGACGAGGCAGAAGCACGTGGAAAGCCCTGCAGGTCATCCCTTATCAGTTGACATGCCAGTGGCGTGTGTGTTTGGTGTTGTTCTGCACCTACAGCATCACGGCATCCAGGATGTACCGAGCAGAGCCTTGTCTCCCACCGGTCTCAGTCCATGCCTGGAGAATCATCAAGGTAATCCTCTAACTTGAAGATGTCTCTTGCTGAACGTACAGAAGTGCAGAGGGGGTTTGCTGTCACTGCAGTAGGTCTGCAGGGCCTTGGCACTGGTAGAAAGTGGTGGAAGGAACCAGGAGGTGATGGGTGAGCACTGTGCCACCAGCTCTGCCTTCCATGTGGCCTGTGGAGTTCGGTACAGTACCTTCCCCAGCTTCCTAGGGTATGTGCACCTCCAGCGAGCCTATCCGAATCCAGCAGACCTCAGTGATAACTAATCCTTAAATTCCAGTGGAAAGCAGCCAGTAAGTGCTCCCTCTCTTGCCAGGGTGGCAGAAGTGACAGCAGGGTTTTCTGATGATACCAGAGATGTTGTGCATTTGGGATCTCTGCAACGTTTGGGAAACTGTGGCCTGGATCCTGAACTGAGATCTGTGCACTCCTGAGTCTTCAAAGACTGAAATGAGTCACGGACGCTGGAGATGTGGCTTCCCCTCTCTTCTTACAAGTTGTGCGAATGGGCACCTGCCCTTGGCAGCAAGGGGGGTGCTGTAGGTGGGATCTTTGAGAGATGACTCCTGGCTTACAGTCTGTAGTCAGTGGGGAAACCACTGCAGCCTGTGGGGTACAGGATGATGAGACAACCCCTTCCTCCTGGAATGGCAGCTCTTTCGCATGAGCCTGTACCACTGCTGAGGTTGGCCTGTTGTCTGAGGGGCTGCGTAGTCTGATCCTCAGCTTGGATGGAGCGGTGGCTTGGAGATGCTGCTGCCGCTACGTAATTCACTCGGAAGAACTCACAGATCCCAAGACTGCTTAAGTGACCAAGGTTTGGACAGGTGACCTGGTGAGAAGGAATATTCTTAAAAGCAAAAGCAACTTGGTTTGAAAGATGCTTGAAGAGGGATGGGCACCTACATACTGCAAAGATCACAGACTGCAGGAGTTCCTGCCTTGTACCGCAGAGCAAGTTTGCTGGTTGTAAACCAGCTTCCTGAGATCAAGCTGTCTGGTACCATCTCCAGGTTGCTGGTGTAGCTTTAAACTTGAATTAAAAGCGTTTGGTCACTCAGAACTCCCAGTAATGCTACTGTGCTCTTCAGGGTACACTGTCACCTTTCAGTGAGCAGCTCAGCCTCACCGACTCGGGTGCAGCGCCTTTGACAAAGAACTCCTTGGAGGGGCTTTGGGATGTATCACCAGAGGAAGGGATTTTAGCTCGTCCTCTGTGTTTAGAGCTGAGGCCACTTGCTTCAAAGTGAACTCGCCATTGGCCCAGTACATCCCTTTCTGCTAACGTTTCTCCTGCTGCTGCATCCTCCAGCTTTGGTTTCTTCCAGTTTCATTTCTGCTGGCATCTGACTGATGGGCTTGTGCCCATGAACTTCGACTGGCCTTTTGTCTCAGCACAGGAAATGAACAGCTTTTCTCATTCTTTAACTGCTCTTCATTGTACACCACCACAGCCCCAGTGGTTGTAATTTCCTGTGGAGTGTGAAACAGGCAGAGGATGAATTTCTGATAACTTTCTGGTCCTTGGTTAACTAAAGGAAGATTACTGTTCGCTTTGTGCAGCGCACTGGGGTGTGGAATCCACGTGTTTAAGACTAGACATAGCGCTTTTGCAACCCTTCCTTGTAACTTTCCTGACTTCCCAGTAAGATAGATATTCACTAAGTTTTCAGTAGGAAGCCCTTAGAGAGGGCAATAGGGGTGGCCAAAGTGCCACACTTGTGACTAATGCTTTCTGAGGTTCTGGCTGCTTTGTCCTCAAGCCCTTGTGCTAATTCCAGGGACTGGTTTTTCTATTGCATTGTTCTCAGGCTTCTGTAATGCTTGTCTTTGTTCTTCCCTCATCCCTGTCTTGAAAGCTTCTCTTCCCATCTTTGTCACTTCCTTCAGGAGGCCACAGGCTGGTGTTTTGTGGTCTCTCTCCCAGTGAGTTCCATTTATAGTTTCTACTTAACTCTGTTTCACTGACCAGTCCTCCCAGCAGTTGTTGGTCTGGTGCTGGGTGCTCGTTGCTCAGTTGTGTTCTCAGCCTTAGCTTAGTGTTGTGCAGAGCTCTGTGTGCACATACACACATATGTACAACAGACACCCATTTCTATATAGAGCAAAATAGTGTTTTACTGGATCTTGACACCATTAGTTTTGCCTCTTATCCGTTTCTCCTGGTTAGAGAGAACTGTACAAGTTCCTTCATTTAATTTATGAAGACTGGAGTCTCAGAGAATTCTCACTGCTTATTAAACATCTTGGGAGCGTTTTGCAGCTCCTTTGTTTGACTTTTCTTATCTGATCTGAATCTTGAGGCTAGGCCTGAGGAATTCTTTGCTCAGCCTTCTGTTCTGGGGCTTGTTATGGCCAGTGCCTGGTTGGCAGCTCTTGGCGAGGGTCCCTCGGCTGCGGGACGTGCACTGGAACCTGTGGGATGCTGCAGCTCAACTGTATGGTCACCTCTCTCAAAAGTGTGGGATGTTGGTTCTTTTTGCCTCTTACTCCAGAACAGCAAGAGGCAGATGAGTGTCTCCTGTTTGATTCCTGGCCTCAGTGCATTGCAGAAAAGGCTGCTTTATAAAAGGCTAAAAATCCCTGTGGTTCCCAGAGCAGTAGGAGAGGATTGATGGAATTCATCCCGCCCAGTCTGCAGGCAGGCTTCAACAAAGCCCAAAACCACTAGTATTCCAGCCAGTCTGCAGCACCTTTGTAGGTACTGAGGTGCTTCTCCATCCACTTCATAATAAAGCCTGAGATTTTATGCCCTTCTGGCTTGAAAACGCAAGGTCAACACATGTTTGTAAGCAGCCTTCTGTATTGAACTTGTCTTCTTCAAATTTGCAAAGAACCAATGGCTTTTGATGTGAAAAATTTGAGTGTCCTGAAAGCTATTTAAAATGTGAAAACTACATTAAAACCTTGAAATTTATAAAAGGCTATTTTAGTCCTATAAAGTAACTGAACTAGACCTCAGCCCAACATGTTGGTACTGAAGAACAAGGTTAGGCAGCTGTAGGAATCTAGATCTTGAGGACGTGCCATAGCAGGGTGACTCCTGTCAGCAGCCGCTGCAAATGCAGAAACCATTCTCCCCTCAGCCCTGTCTGGTGAGCAGCTCTGCCTGTACCCTCAGCTTTGGCAGCTCTTCCTCTGCTGCTTTCCTTAGCCCTCTCCCCAAACTGGTAATTGCTCCCCAGCTGGTATCTTTTGATACCGATAGAGGCAGGGGAGCATGAACCCAAGAGGTCTGGATGACGCGGGTTTGTTTGGTAGGAGTCTGACTTGATACTCAAACTACATGGACCTCTTAATGCTTCTCGTGTGTTTATCCAGTTTCAACTTTAACACTGTGTGGGGGTTTCTCACTGTGCCAGTGAAGACTCTGAACACTGTCAGAATTGTAGTCTGGAAGTCAGGACTTGGGCAAAATGGACACTTGTCTGCTGGCTATTTCTAGATAATAACTAAAGTTCAGGTGACTCTTTAATTGAACTCAAGGTGCTGTTTGAACTAGAAATTCATTAAAAAACATAAATTCTTTAACTGGTGTACCTTGACTACTACGTTGTGCTTTGATAGAAAATCTATAGAGTGTGTGTACATATATATACACACTTCTCTTTAACACTTTGTGTGTGTTGAAACAGTTTTAGCAAATGAGTGCTGAACTACCCCAAGTGGGAATTGATCTCTTGAGAAAACAACTGGAGTACAAAAGCTAGACAAGAAGAGCCTGTGTGGTCAGATAGATTGCCTCCTTGGTTCCAATAGATTAATTTCCTGCTAATAAAAGCCTGATGAGTTTATTCAGGAAGCAGGCAGGGTGGTTAATAACTCTCTGCTCCCCCCATCCTGCACAGAACACAGCCTCTCTCTGTGCATGGTGGACTCCAGCGTCAGACTTCGTGCTGGCTGTGGTACACGCGGTGGGGAAAGCACAGCCCCAAGGCTGCAGACCTGGGTGCTTCCCTGGCCCCAGAGGGATGAGTCTGTGCTGTCCAGGGTTTCCTCTGTAGGACTGGCACCTGGTTTGCTCCTGGGTTTCTATAGCAGGGCTGGAGAAGTGAGAAATGGGCTGTTCCTGACTGCGGTCACCTAACAGGAAGAGAGGTAGCCCTTGTGATGCCTTTTGTGCCCTCGCCTGTTTTGCAGGGAAGTGTATTTATAATATTCTGAGATGCACTGATATATAGTTGCTAGAAAATTCTTTACACCACCTGTATGGAAGTTTTCAGATAAGGTTCCAAATACAAACAGGAATGGGGGGCGGGGGGGGCTTTTTAGAAGCTATAAAAAGCACAGACTGAGGTATGGCACCGCAGCAGGAAGACCAGTGCTGTGTGAGTGGGTTCGATACTTAAGCTCTGCCATCCGTGCCCCAGGAGGTATCACTAACAGCGCCAGCGGGTGCGCTCTGCCCCGCTGCGGGGTGGTCTTGCCTTAGTCCAGGGGAGCTGAGAGGAGGCTGCATCGCTCTGGCACATCTGTAAATGTTGGCACTGTAAAAATGAACTTGTGTAAATGCAGAGTGCTGTCAGAACAGCAATGGAGCTTGTCGCTGCCCTCTGCCAGAAGAGATGTGATGGGTTGTACCGTAGGTACCATTACAGCCTGGTAGCTGTGTCTTACACTCGGATGTGCCTGCTTGGAAGTTAGGTGCTGTACTTGGCCACTGCTCTAGAAAAGGAGGCCATGCGGCCTCAGTTATGTCACTGCCAGACTCCCAAACCTCAGAGTATTTATCCTTATTGTCAGTACAAAGATCTGGCTCTTTTTCACCCAATCTGCTGCGCACAAGTAAAGAATTTCATGTTGCTGCTTGTCCATTTTGTGCAAAATCCCTTGAACTCAAAGACTTGTACTTTGGAGACTTTCCTTCTGGAAAACACAGTCTTCCCTTCTGGCTGGAAGGGGGAAGAGCCTGCAGTGGATGCAGTGGGTTAAAGCAACTGGAGATTGTGGACTAAATATAGAAGATGAGCCTGTCCATTCCAGTGATGTCCCCAGCTGGATTTGCGTGGAGCTGCTGGGAAGCTCCCTGTGCGTTTTAGGGGAAATTGAAGAAATCACTCTCTTCCTTTCCACCCAGTACTTACAGCCACTGCAGAACCCCCGTGGAAACGAAATCCCTACTGGCAGTAGCTGTTTCCTGGCCGGGTCAAGCATTTACAGCCTGCTTTGCTCCCAGCCCTGGAGCAGTTGAAATGCTTTACTCGGTTGCCATCTAACACTTTGCCATCCTTTGAATCGCTCTGCCAACCAGCACTGCAAAGATTGCCCCACTGCTTGAGTGTTACTCATCAGGGGGAAGCAGCAAGTGCCTGCAGCTTGCTTTTTTGTTTTTTTCCCCTACGTGCTGCTGTGGTTATTTCTGATACAAAGCTCCCCCACGGGAAGTGCTGTACTTCAGTGCCCTTCTCTTCTTTGCTTCTTTAAACAACGGGATTGGTCTTGGCTGGACAGCTTTAGAATCATTTAAGGAGTTCATGTTCTGGAAGCTGTTGGATATTCACCCCTTTTCTGTTCAATCTGAGAAGTCTTCGACTCACCCACAAAACGCACGTAAAGATGCTGATTCTGCCACCCCAGGAAATGGTACCCTGCTGCAGGTGAACTAAGGAACGTGCAGACCAGGCCTGTGTGTGAGACTGCAGGAGATGGCTTAAAATGTTCTTGAAACAAAATTTGCAAAGCTACTGTCAGTCATCCCCACATTAATGTTGCTTGTTGATGATCCATGACCTGACTCTAAACTCCTCATAGACCTTCGCAGCACTGGACTGTTTCTTTCTGCAAATCCCATTGTCATTGTGAGCATGTTTTCCTACCAGGAAATCTCTCACTAGTTATGTACAGAATGAGGCGCAACAGTGGAAGTTTTGATCACTTGAAATTATTTTCTTTGTAGGCTGAGTGCTTTCTTTCCATCTTGGTGCTTGGGAGCTATGTAGGAGGGCAGGCTTTAGCGAAGGACCTTCTTGCATCTTTTTTCTTTAAAGTGTTCTTCTGTCGCTGGCAGAAATCCTGAAGTGCCAGGGCTGCGCTTTGCTCAATGTTTCTGCTCCGTTTTCTTCTGTGATACAGCTCATGTGTAAGAGGAAGCTGATGATTAGTTTCAAAGCAACTTCTTAATGGATCAGAAGTTCTTCACGTGCTGGGGAGTGAAGCAGGAGGACCCAGGCCCGGGTAGAGATAGTGTGACTTGTGAAGACATGAAGAAACAATGGAGAAATAGTAAGAGGGACCCAGGTTAGACAATCCTGCAGCTGAAGCTCTAAGCAGCAATGGCCAGTCAGGCTGTGCTCCTGTTAACTTAGGCATGTATTAGTCTTTACCTTCAATTAGTCAATAAAAAGGAAAATCTCAGTAAACAGGTAATTTTGTGGTTTGATGACCTGGGGGAGTTGGGCTAGATGATCTCTAGAGGTCCCTTCCGACTGACAATTCTGTGATTCCATGATGTATTTGATGTGCTAACGTGACTAGATCTCCTGTAGTCTTTTGGTGTAAGCTGTACATAAATCAGTACTGCTGGAGCTGAAAGAGTTCAATTTCATAGGAAATGTAACCATTTAAAGGCAACTACATGTTACATAACAGTTTTAAATTCTACTTAAAACTCTCAAAGGTGCCAAAACACCTGTTCTTTGAATCCCATAGCTCCTTCCTAAATAGATCTTGAAAGCTTCAAGAAAATCCAACCCACTCTATTCAGGATCGTCTTGTCGTTCCAGCAGGCTTGACAGATCCGTCTGAATTCAAATCCAGGCAGTGCCTATCTCAGTCCCTGCTGCTTTACCTGCAGCCTGTCTGCTTCTGTCACCTCTGTGCACGGGCATGTTCCTGCAGTGCTGGAGAAGTGGTGCTGCAGCTGAGGTCCACATCCATCAGAAGTCTTCCAGCAGATGGAGCATCTCTGCAATGTGCCTTCCAACCTGCACACCACTCCCCTGGCAAACCAGCTGCTCCGGAGTAGCTCAGGAGACAGGACAAGCCTGACTTGAGACCAAAAATCTCTCTCCCTGGGCTTCAAGTTTCCTGTAGTAACACAGAGCCTGATGGAAGCCTTACAACTGAAGCTGAAAGCTTTAGGAACAACGTGTGTTACGTCTGGCTCTACAAGAGCAACCTTTGAGGCCTGGTGTGAACTTGGGCTGGGCTCTAGATACAGCTTGACCCGAGTTAACCACTTTCTGATGCTTCTTTCAGGGTTTCAGCAGGCTGCTTTTTGAGGGGACGAGGTTGGGAGGAGCTGAATTCAGCTTGTTGAGCAAATACATGAGCTGCAGAGGCATTGCAGGCTATGGAAGGTGTGTGCGGTGGGGATGAGAGCGCAGGTGTAGGGGAAGAGCGAGTGCAAGGCTGTCCCCAGCTGTCCCCAGTGTTTGATGGAGCTCGGCCATCGCAGGGAGCTGCACTGAGCTGATCTTGGGCACAGCCAAGGACACAGAGATCGGCAGCTCTCTCCTGACTTCTGTTTGCAAGTAAGTAATGGCTGAGGTGTTCTTCTTTGTAGGTCTTTGGAACGTTCTCTGTCTTAAGAGTTGTTGATGTGAGAGGGACAGTAGCTCCAAGCTGATAATAAAAAAATGGTTCTACTTAAAACAGTGTTTCCTGAAGTACGCTGCTCTGCCTGGGAAGGCCACTTGTGATCTAAACTTATCTTCGGTCCTAGGCAGAAGGAGAAGGGGGGAAAAAACCCCAACCCTATACATTATGATCTTTGTGCTAAAGTACATGATAGGCAGGGATGGGGTACATCAAATCTGTTCCGGATTAACTCAAGCCAGGCCTTTGCATTGCACCACACCACAAGGGTTGTGGCTGGCAGTTGTGGGGAGTTCTCTCCGGGCAGTGGCAGTTATTCTCTCCTGGGTGTAGGCTTTTATCAGAGTGGTGGTAGTTGGAAAAAAAAATCTCCCTATTGGAGTGCCTTTTGTGTGAATGTTGTCCCTTCGTGGTTCTTCCCATAAGGTGTTTCATGTCTGAGGTCTCTCCATGTTTCTTTAGGTTCTCTCTTGTCTGTCTCTCCTCAGTGGACTTTGCAAAACTGTTCCACTTCTGTCCTGAAATTAACTTCACACTGATACTTCTCAAATATTGACTTTTGTGGACATCTAAAGTAGCTCCCTAATGATCCGGTTTTCCACAGTGGTCTCTACCAAGTATTGATTTTGTGTAACAAACTCCGTTAGCCCCACTTTCATCCCAAAATATATACTGGATGCAAACCACAGAATTGTCAACGGTTGCTACGTTCCAGTGGCAGTTATGTTTGTGCCAATGCTGAAAGGTTAAACTACAAACCCCTTCAGGAAAGGTAGGATTGAAAAGGCTTTTGCAGTACTTGCAATGGGGGAGGACCCTGTGCAGCTGTGAATGGAAAATCTACCAGAGAGGAAGGTGGCTACAGGAGCTGTGAATGGGAGCTCGGTTCTCCCAGTTTCTCTCCAATCTCGGGGTGGATCTAAGGGTTTCCAAGCCTCAAGTAAGAAACTGCACACCAAGGGGAAAAACACCTTAATTACTGTCAGAAAAATAACTCGGCATGGTTTTATCTCTGTTCCCTGGTGTTTTATCTTGCTGGGGGGAAGACTTTGGGGTATTGTGGGTTGTTGGTTTGGTTTTTTTCTTCTCAGCATTCTGAGAAGCAGCTGGCACTGAACAGCCTCTGTGGTGACTCAACCAGTTCTCCTGCGAAGGGAAGGAGGGCATGACTAAGCCCAAATGATGGGTTTTGCAAGTGGGCTGTAAAAGGTTCTGACAATGAAAGAGACTCTACTTGTGTGTAGGCACCTTCAGTGCAAATCTCCAGGCTTTTTGGAGGGAGATGTGGAGGTAGGTATAGGCCTCCTTTGATGTCATCACTATGGCTCATCTGTAACCGCATTTTAAAGTTTTACCTGAGAGGTTTCTGGGGAGGATTCAGAACCACTAAAGGCTGATCTAACTCCCCTGAACGAGAGCAAGGAAGTAACAGGCCAGACTGTTCCAGCCTTTAGTCAGTGGATTTTATGGCTTATTTTTTTCTTCTAGGAGAAGCTCAAGTTTTCTTTCCAGCATCTCTGGCTTCCAGGAGGGGGGTGCTGGTGAGCAGAAAATGCACATCTCCTGGCCTCTGTGATCTGCCCTGTAATTAACGCAGGTTTCCATGGTGATTTCTGTGGTTTGTGGTGGTGTGGGGTTTTGGTTTTTTGTTTGGTTGGTTTGGATTTTTTTTTTTTTTTTTTTTT